>BLFK01000450.1:391247-401247 GCA_014634185.1 Astreopora myriophthalma | reverse complement strand
CTTTAAACAAAGAAACGAATAAATTATATTACACGGGGGATAACCCTCTTAACGGGTGCAGGGTTGGCGCAGCGGTGACAGCGCTCGCCTTCCACCAGTGTGGCTTGGGTTCGATTCCCGGTCTCGGCATCATATCTGGGCTGAGTTTGTTGGTTTCTCTACTCTGTTTCAAGACGTTTTTTTCCGGGTTCTCCGGTTTTCCCCTCTCCACAAAAAAAACAACATTTGATTTGATTTGTTCTGAATTCGGTTGATTTGTAGTCTCGGCAATTACTAGAGCACTCGTGCTCGGCCAAATAACCTGAGAGTTAAATAAAGTGATTATTATTATTATTATTATTATTATTATTATTATTATTATTTATCATTATTAACTCTACTTCTGATCCAAGAATGCTGTTGTGTGCATGGGAGGCATGTAGTTTTTGCATCCACAAATAACTGCTGCAAATACATTTCCAAAAGTTAAAATCTTCAGAAGGGGCCAGATGATCTGTTGGAGCAACTGCTGAATACATTGCCATTTACCCCGCTTTGGTAACGAAACGTAATGAAGGAGAGAGAAATCACTGGGATTGGTTTCCCGGTCATTCTGCTATCAAAGCAGATAAGACAAGAGAAGCCATTGCTTGCCGGGTACCAGCCATTTTTGACCATGTTACTGAAAAACGTGGCTATGTGATACGCAGTACTAGGTCAGTCGAGTCCAAGGTACTTAGGGACTGGCCATGTTGTACACAGCGGCAATGAATTTAAGAGTCCAAAGTATCATAGGGGCTGGCCAGGCAGTATGTGAACCGCATAGCTGGCTACACAGAAAACAGTCATTGTGGCAGGGTGTTCTGCAGTTAAGCTGACTTGTCTTATCAAATCTTTGTTTCAGATCTACCAGACCCCTTTGTAGGCAGAAAGGATATTTCTGTTCACAGAACAACTATGGTACAATTTATTTTTGTTGTTTTGTCCTTTGTTTTTTTTTTTCCCTGCTTAGAATGACAATCACATTGCTGTGTGCAAGAATTAAATGTATTTAAACACAAAGGTTTTGCATATATCTCTTCTCGTCTAGTACTAGTAATAGTGTGACACTCCCGAATGATCTGTGAAATGCAGATGACAGAAAACAGGGAAAATAAGCAATCATTCATGCTTTGTTGAAAATTAATATGTTTATTTATTTATTTATCATTATTTTATTGATTCATTCACTCATTTGGCCAAAATTTTGCTATCTGTAAATTAGGAGTGCACTGGTGTTGTAGGCAACAGTATCCTTAAACATACGCTCATGTTTTCAAAGGTGCCAAGCAATCCCCTCCAAAGCAGTTTTCTACATTGGCTGTTGATAATGTAAGTTGTTTGCCTTCTAACTCATCCTATTTTCTTGTAATCTCATCCCAAGCTGTTGCTGTGATGTCATCTTCAAGAAGTATATGTGCTGTTCATGTATGCGTGTCGTTTATCATATGACAGTTTGTTTGTTCTTTGTTTTATCCTATTTTCTTTATCTGCTTTTAGAACAAAATTATTTACTCACTGATCAGTATAAAAGTCAAGGCAAGTGATGAAGCAGTGTTGAAATCCTATACAGAATTTATCATGATGGTGGCTGGGCATCTTAAAATCAATATCTCTGGAAGGTAAATTAAGAGATGTTTCAAATTCTGCCAACTAACTGAAGATATTTGATGTTCCATTTAACCTTGTGCATGGCTCTCAGATGCATGGATCCAGCAAGTTGTGGAGAGGGGGGAGGGATAGATGGCTGGAGGAGGAAAGGAACTGGTCATAGAGGGGGGAACCAAGGTTGGAGGTAGGGGGGGGGGCTGGTTGAAGAAGTTGGTCCACCAAACCAACCATCCCCTCCCTCCATTAGAACACAAACAAACCCAAACAACACAAGCAATTGAAAATGGTTGATTCGAATAGAATACAACCCAAGCCTCTTGCTATAAATCAGTTAGGTGACATTTAACTAGACTTAACAGGAAACTCTGTGACATTTGTCATAACTTACACTTTTCTTCTGCTTCAGTCTAAAACCGCTTTTTGAAAGTGTTTTCAGAGGGCGAAATTAAAACGTCGGTTAATTTTTAATCGAGGGTTAGCGTTAATCGGCTTTCGAACAACCGGGCCCTGGTGGGTATGAATGAAGGAATGCATGTTGTACACCTTAATCCAAAATGGCTACTATAGATCGTTTTCACTGTCACGCAATAAAAATATTAAATCGAAAACCATCCAGTGGAAAAAGCTAAGAAATTGTGATGTTATAGAAGATAACTAAGTTAGACACTCCTCCAAGTTTTAGACCTGTGCGTTTCCCGAAACCTCAGATATTCGTCGAAATGTTTCGCACAAATTTACAGAGCCCAGTATGAAAACGCCATGTGGGAGGAGAAGATACCAGAGGAGTGGAAGAAGGGTCTGCTAATCAAGCTGCCCAAGATAGGTGATCTGAGCTACTGTAAAAACTGGCGTGGCATCATGTTGCTGAACATGGCTAGTAAGGTGTTTTGCAGAGTGCCCCTGGAGCGCATCAAGATCGCGCTGGATGAAAAATTGAGAGAGGAACAGGCGGGCTTCCGAGCTGGCCGTAGTTGTACGGATCAAATAGCAACGCTGCAGATTATTGTGGAGCAGAGCATCGAGTGGCAGTCCCCCTTGTATATCAACTTTATAGATTTCGAAAAGGCCTTCGATAGTATCAGCAGAGAGGTTTTGTGGAGGCTGCTGCGGCACTACGGGATGCCTGACAAGGTGGTCACCATCATCAGAGCTCTCTATGAAGGTTTTTCCGCACAGGTGGTACACAATGGACAGAGGACCCAACCATTGAATATGAGGACTGGGGTAAGACAAGGGTGCCTGCTATCTCCCCTGTTGTTTCTGGTCGCCCTGGATTGGGTGACGAGGACAGCCTTTGACAGGAAGAGAGGCATACAGTGGACCTTTACGACATCCTTAGAAGACCTTCTCTTTGCCGATGATCTTGCCCTACTGTCGCACAGAATACAAGATATGAGGGATAAGACACGGGCCTTGGAGGTACAAGGTGCGAAGGTAGGCCTGAAGATCAACGCCACCAAGACCAAGTTGATGCGTATTGGTACCAAACGTGGCGATGGTGTGTCGGTTGCAGGGAGGCGGATTGAGGAAGTGGATGAGTTCACCTGGGGAGCATTGTAAGCAAGAAGGGAGGCACTGACGAGGACATTCAGGCACGGATTGGAAAGGCAAGACCGGCATTTGCGATGCTGAGACCAATATGGCGATCCACAGCACTAACAACCAAGACCAAGCTGAGAGTCTTTGGGTCAAATGTGACGGCGGTGCTCTTGTATGGTTCTGAAACTTGGAGGCTGACTAAGCGATTGGAGCAGAAGTTGCAGGCACGTTCATCAATAAGAGCCTGAGGAACATCTTGCGGATTTGGTGTCCCAAAAAAATCAGCAGCAAGGAGCTTTGGAGACAAACAGGGCAGCGTCCGATAGAGCAAGAGATAAGACAAAGAGCTTGGGGATGGATCGGCCACACGTTGAGAAGACCAGATGGGCATGTAGTCAAGAGGGCACTGGAGTGGAACCCACAGGGGAAGCGAAAGAGAGGGAGACCCCGGCACACCTGGCGGCGTACGAGAATGGCAGAGTTGGAAAGGAAGCATCTCACGTGGAATGAGGCAAAGGGCACTGCACATAATAGGGTTAGGTGGCGCGCTCTAGTAGAGGACCTATGTTCCACTAGGAACGAAGAGGAATAAGTAAGTAGGTAACGGAGGTACACCAATATGGCGGCCGGAAAATACTGTAAACATCTGGAGCTTACTATGGCTATCTAGGCGACTGATTATCAGTACTGACCAAGCAAGCATTTACATAAGCAGTTTTCCGAATGCTCTAACTTCCAAAAAGGCTCAAAATCATGAGATAAGTATACATTTTTCAACAAACTCGATCTTAGCCTTGTGTCACGCGCCTCCATAACTCTGAAATTCAAAACGCTCTGGTTTCCAAATGAAGCACGCTATTGAGCTGTAAAATAGTAAACAGATATAAATATACCCCCTCTTATGCGTGATGAGGATAAAAAATTTGGTGGCTCTTTAGTTTTGGATTTTAGAAAGTGATGACGTCATGTGAAAACGATCTATTTTCGTATTATTTTGTTATTATTCAAGCTAGCCCTTACTGCCTTGTTTTTAAGCTCAAAATTCAAAAGAATGTTTAATCATTTCACCTTGAATAAACAACAAGGACTAAATTTTCATTAACAATAAAATAATATTAAAATAAAGGGTATTTTGGAATAAGTTGTATGGAGGAAGTGTCACATCCCAAGTCTAGCTGTTCAACCATAAGTACTTTTATTTTATATCTTCTCTAACTTTTTTTTTCTCATTTGGTAGGATCGTACTTCCTACATCAATTCAAAGGCACACGGTTTTAAAATCTCCTCATATTTACAAGAAGCACAGAACACAGTATGAGGTTCGAACACATGCACGCATGCTACAGGTATGTAGTCCCTCTAGGGATTGTCAAAGGGTTTTTTAAATATATATTTGCAGTTTATTTCGTGTCTTAACAGGATGGGCACCCGTGCCCTGACCTTGAATCAGGAATTCAACTCCTTGAAGCCAGGTCTTTGAAATGTGCAATCGAAGTGAAAAAGTTACCAAGAATCCATAAGTGTCTTCGGTAACTCTTTCCTCCAACATTCGCTCGATTTGTTCATTTTCCTTTTGCTCGCTTTCATATTTTTTCAACCAGTATTAATGAGTCATCAGTTAACGGCGTAAGCCAGGTCATAACCGTCTTTTTTCGTCATCGTGACATTCTTACTTGATTTTGCAGCGATTCTTTGGCTACGATTTTGTACCAGGGGATCGATCAGTTCAAACTACAATGTTAGGCCAGAAATTTCATCTGAACCAGAGCTCAATACACTCAATCAATGTTTTTTGTTTTTGTTTTGTTTGTTTTTTGCTGTAATGGTGCGTTCCTTTTGAAAATAAAAAGAAGATAAAAAAAGGATTAGTGACGATCTTCCCTAATCTTGCGCAAATATCGTGGTGGACAAGTCGATCTTGACAACGCTGATGTCATTGACAATTTCTGTGAAAAATCTGACAGTGCCTTCATACTTCTATCTACACGCTCTATTCTGATTGGTGCATCTTTGAACCTTTAAGAGGTGAACCCTATGCGAACTTGAGTTATTACTATTTTGTTCTGCAGGTTAAAAATGTGACTGGCGCCACAGCGGACACGTTCCTTGAGTACATCCAGCGTAACATTCCTGAGGGAGTAAGCATGAGTGTAGAACAAACAGCTTTAGAATCGCTACCCGGATTTTTTGAACTGCCTGCTGAAGCACAAGCTTTTCTTGAAGAACAGGAGACCCAGTCATAGAGAAGGGACTTGCCATGGATCAGTGACCAAATAACATAGTCATAAAGGGGCCATGCCAAGCTATAGCTTTATTGGTCTCACTGAAATGTGCTAAAACATATTTTGCTATTACATAGCTACAAAATGATGAGCAACGCCGTGTGGGCCTTTCCTATAACCTTTGGCGCCTGTTTTACAATTATTTTACCCACTTAACTTTCTGCATCGTTCATATGGTACGCATGCGCATATGATTAAATTGGTAAAATGACAAAAGGAACAACTCAATCTCCCGTTGTACCTATAAAACATGCCCTTCAAATTTTTTTACAAACTTAAGACTAACGAAAAACAACAACAACAAATGGGGAGAATGTTTGCCTCCAAGACAGTAAAAACATTGTTCTCCACTAGTCACGATTCGTTTTAAGTAGGTCATCTTTTTCGTGTATTTGTTTGTTTGTTGTTGTTGTCAACTCACAAGCACTCCTCAAACCACGTATGTAATGAAAATGACGCTAGTATTTTTCTGCATTATAAAAGCCTTTTATGAAATCACACCAATTTCCGGTGTCTGTCGATGCTACCAATGACTGGTTCCTGCAAAAATATGACCTCAGCCGCGATAAACAACAAAATAAAAACAAACATTATTTCACGCAATCTACTATTTGCCCTAGTCTCCAACCAAGAGAGACTGGAACACAGACTAAAACCGATTACACCGCAGAAATTTGAAAACGCAGCTCACTCTCACGGGCGGTTGAAGGGGTTTCATTAAGTTTTCAAGTAGAAGAGAGCTTGTGATAGAGTAAGATGGCACCCCTATATATAGTCTGGCTTTTGATCTTGAGGCCTCCTATGAGCAATGGCGGGTACTGTCCTCAGTGTAGACGGGTGCTAGTACCCGGGTCCCGGCTTCTAATAAAACCCCTGGCGCCCGTCGGGGCGGGCGCGGTTCCCTACGTTGTCCCCGCATGTCCGTGACACAAGATTTCAAATTTCGTAGCCCTTTTAAAAAAATGTATTGAATCAGAAGCCTCTAGGATAGAACGGTTTTCAATTGAAGTAATCGCGGGATTTCTCTGGTTTTTTGCTCCGTGATTGGATTAAAAATAATAAAAAATAAGCAAACTTTTCAACCAATCAGATACGAAACTGAAACCGATTTGCGATAGCCTGTAGTCACTCGTTTTCCCGCGCTTGGCGCCGACAAGCGCCGGCTGCCTTCGCTTTCTTTGTGTTCTGATTGGCCAGTAAAACCAACTGGTCAGTTACTTCGTTTCCTGGTTGGTTCAAAGATGCATTTCCTTCAAAACGTGATTGGCCCTGTAATAATCTTGGTTTGGGTTTTACAACCCTCAATTGAAAACTGCTCTATGGGCTTCTGATGAGGTCTATAAAACGTATTTTAAACACGCAATGTACGAGCCATCAACATTTGACTTTGCTGAAGGTTGGCTCCTCGTTCCGTTCAATTCTTATTCGTTTTCTTTCTCGCCGACCTTCCGTAACAGCGCATCAAGTTTATCTCCCAAGGTCCTGGTGGCGTCACGAAGCTGCGATTTCACCTCATGAAGCTCAGATTTTACCTCTACCATTTCAAATTTCGTTTCGACTAATTCAGTCTTCGTTTTGGTTATTTCTGATTTTGCTTCGGTTAGCTCAGATTTCACCAGGTTTAATTCTGATTTCGCTTCCGTTAGTTCAAGTTTGACGTCTTCCAGGTCTACTTTTCTGTAGTCCACATCCTCTCTTGCACCCATCTATACAAAGAAAGCAGAAACGTAATTTCAATTCAGGCTTTAAGTGGGCATGTAAACAAAATTCAGGGAACAATATGCGGCCAGGAAATAGGCTCACAAGACAGTTTAATTTGACTGATTTTCCTCACTTTCGGTCACAAGGGAAATTTAAACGGGACTCTGGAAAAAGAAAAACGCATGCACTACTATACCAAGTAAAATAAGTTTGGGTGCATTCTTTTTATTGTGTATTGTTATTCTGGTTTAGGATAAACTGAATAACTAGAATAAGGTTTCCAAAAGCAGACTGTCCAACCTTTTCAGTATGAAAACTCGGGAGAAATGTTCGACCTCCGCTTGGGAGTCTGGGGCAATTGCTTCCCCAGAAAATCGTGAAGTCTTAAAATTTGAGCATTATGCTTTTGAGCGTCACTCTCAAAACTACTGCATTATGCCTAAAATTATGCTCAAGAAGTAGCATTATGCTCGACTGATCTTGGTTATATTTGATGCCCTTGTCACAAACGTGTGATTTTAGTTAACTGCATTCCTTTCGTTCCTCCGACTCAAGATATAATGACTCAGAATCGAGTTTTCCATTCTACACTCAAAAACCCCCTCGATGCTGAAGTCAAAGGAAAAAGGGAAAAACCTTGCTCTCACGTGACCTATTTCCCGCCACGCATAAATTATGTTCATAATCAATATCTAACAGCCCTTTCCTATCCCTGCAGATGAAGAAGTATCTCCATGAGTCAGAAATACAACATTTTATTGCATCAGCTTCACAAGCAATGAACCTTGAAAGTAGCAACCAAGCCTTTGAATGTTAAATCCTTACTAAAACCACTTGAAAGAGAATTTCTCATTACAGTTACGGGAATATTGATTATTGTTATTGTTATCACTACCACCATCATCATCATTATTATTATTATTATCTTTATTTTTATGCTGAAAAAATGCCCATTACGCCGTCATTATGCTCAATGCTCCCACTATAGCATTATGCCCAAAATTATGCCGGCATAATGTATCTAACCCTGGGAAGGGCTACCAAGCCATAAACATTGTGCGATGGCGAACACGACTACAAACCCTGGCCGTTGCATTGCCTATAAAATACTCGATTTTATTGTATATCTCTTGTCGCTTTTCTATTTTATCAGGATATCAGAGTGACGTATACTCTATTTCGTGTCCTTGTAATGTAAGTATTATGACAATTGACAAAAATATCACCAACGGATGTGAAAATCGGGATTTTTCTTGTCATGATCGCAAGTTGGTCGGGATTCGGGATTTTCTTTTAGTAAACCGTATTTTGTTTTTTTTTCTGTTCATTCTGCTATCGGGAGCAGAGTAAACTGAATGCCATTCCGTTCCAAAACGGATTAAGTCCCAAAACAACAAGTAAACCGAACGTTCGATTTATTCTTATTCCGGAATAGTCCCGAGAGAATGAGCCCTTAGTTACGTAGTAAAATGATCAAACCAATACGCATGGCCTAGTCTCCTTCGTAGCCATTTTTGGGATGTCACTAAACGCTCCCACGCACTGCTCCCCCCAACCCAAAGAAACGGCTGACGTCCCAAAAAACGGCTGCGAAGGAGACTACGCATGGCTTGACATGTCGATGTTTTCGATAGTCGATGAGGATCAATCATTGTCTATTGAATTGAGTACTGATCAATCCACAAATATCGGAAGTCACTAAAAATCGACCACGCGATTTCTTTAGATTATCGATTTTGACCAAATTTCAATGTTCAAGTATCGAGACGAAGATTGCTAAAACGGAAGAGGCTATGCCAAGATTTTGTTTTATTGATTTTATACTGCATTAGGAAGCTCAAATAAACATCAACAGGCAGAAGGAACTACCTTTTTCTTCCGTCGAAAAAATAATTTGCGGATAGAATCTTGCTGTGTAGCAGCTGTTATCATACAGTGAACTCCTCACGCTGCTGACCACAAGAAACGCAGCTCAGGGGACGTCAGCTTGGGTAAGCTCAATAGGCCGTTCCAAAGTGTGGACAGGTTTTGTTGCATTGAAAGCGCACTGTGAGCTGCCGGAGGTCGCCAAAATTCCACACGAATGTCTAATTCTGGCAGAACTGTCGTGATGACAAGGGAAAACCGGACTAGCGCTCTTGCCGCTGGGCCAAATAATTGAAACTAGGAACTCTTAAGAACTCCTCTCTTGAGTGTTTATTTTCGCAGCAGCTTACTGAATCTATGGCCGCCAACAATTGGGTGAAAGATCTTCGACCGGCTCTTTAGTTGTGCTTACTCATGTTAATTTTCACGGTTTGCCCCCAGTTCACTCCTAAATATACAATATCTTTTTACCTTGGCCAAGGCGCTATTCTGGTGATCAAAGCCAACGTACGGGTACCAAGGTTTGTCGCCCTTGTGCTTTATGAGGGTTTGGCCTCCTTCAGGAACCATTTTGATGCCATTCACAAAAAACGCAACCGGAATTTGAACAACGCCACCTCTCTCTTGCTGATGCTCAAACATGACTGTACACCGAATTACGTCACCTCGACGGACTCTGGCGACACCTGGAAGGGACAAATTACCCTGTTAAAATCTCTCAAAAATAGTGCCAAAATGCAAATGATATAAGCGTCACAAAACCGAAAATGTAGTTCAGTTTCTAATTCACTGGATAAAAAAATAAAAAATTCAAAGGCGCCTTTGTACAGGCGAGTTCAAAAGCGAGACCAAGTCTCTTATGAAATGAGTTTTATTCACATGATATCATATAAACATGCGGCAGTCGGAGTCGCTTTGAGAAAGAGGCTGAATGCACCAGTTGGATAGAGGTTGAAACACTCTTTTTCGTGTTTGATATTGCC
>BLFK01000450.1:366225-382193 GCA_014634185.1 Astreopora myriophthalma | reverse complement strand
CTCTCTCTCTCTCTCTCTCTCTCTCTCTCTCTCTCTCTCTCTCTCTCTCTCTCTCTTCCTCTCTGAAATCAGTTTTTAATTGTTGACTCGCATCGCGCTCGATAGCGAATCCAGTAAGCGACTTACAAGCTGAACGCTTCAAAGAGAAATAGTCTTATTTGAATTCTGTTTCCAACTCTCTCGTCTAATAAAAATCTGTTTTGAAACTGACCTTTGTATGTAAACGGATTCGATGTCAAAAGAAATGGAAACACAAGGTCAAGGACAAAAACTCTCAGAGCGTTACCATGCCCGTGGGCAGGGATACGAAAATCCAGACCGCGCGAAGAACCAATCAGATTGCAGGATTTGTTACCATGCCCTCTTGGAAAAAAAGTAAGTTTGGTTATTCCCAGATAACTATTCTGAATATATATATACACATGCAATGATCAGTTTAAAACAGTAGTAATTTTGGCACAAACAATCTACATATGAATACCGATAAGATGGTCTCCAAACTTTGAACCTGTCTTCTAGTAATCATTTCTAATGTCTAAAACACGATTTCGGGGTTATTTGGTATACTTGACATAGGTACTGATATACCCCTTCACCATTAAAATGACAGGGTAGGAGGCGTTATTTTGAAACAAGCTACCCATCTAATCTGGACCAGAATTGCGATTAAAATCCCTCAAAGGATAAATTTTCTCCCACAGAGCTACACTAGTATAATTCTACTTTCAATATGTGTCAAGTTATCCAAGCCAAACTCTTTTCCATAGTCGCTAGGCATCCTCAAAATCCCACATCGCCCAGCTTTCAGCGCAATGTTATCCTTGAAGAAAACGGTTGGGTCAGGCTGGCCAGTAGACACGCTCGGACCAACTGGGAACGAGAGCAAACATAGCCTGGTTAGGGAGGGCCACGAAACCAAATGACCGTATGAACAAGAGCGGTCGAGAGTTTTGCTCTACCAGGTGGTGGTTCAATATTGTCATTTGCTTTTGTGGCCCTCTCCACCAGGCGATGTTTGCTCTCGTTCCCAGTTGGGCCAACCGTGTCTACTGGCCAGCTTGGCCCAACCGTTTTCTTCGAAATCGTGTTTCAGACATCAGAAATAATTACTAGAAGACATGTTCGAAGTTTGGAGACCATTTTATTGTTATTAATATGTAGATTATTAGTGCCGAAATCGCTGCCACGCAATTACTATGTTAAACCGGTCACTTTGGAGGGCTTGGGCGACCTGTGGTCAAACACCGACTTGGAGACGTTTACCTGATATAATTCTTGAACAGCTTTATCTTCATTGCCCAGACTTCAGAAAGTGTCATCTTCACAGTCTCCTTGGTTTCCATCAAAAGTCGACCAAAGAGAAAAACGAAAATGGCGCACTCCAGTCTACTGAGAGAAAGGTGCGAACGCTGCAAACAGATTTGAATGTGCAATGCCAGAAGGGCCAGGTAACTCATGGTATCCCGAACATAGATGAAGTAGGGGATAGTAAAATACCGCTTGTATAAATGCTTGAAACCTATAAGTTCAATAAAATATAAGAATAAGCTTAGTCAAAATCTATGATGGTAAAACTGTCAGGGGGGCACAAGCCCAGTTAAACGGTTTTTAACGTTTTACCAATACCAAAAAAATGTTGGGCAAATGTTGGTTGCGAGGGATTGGTAACGATAACTATCAACTCTCCTGACCAGAATGTTCCTTTAACTGCCAAAGTGAAGTACTACAAATGTGGAACGAATATTGCAGGAAACGTTGAAACCATAGAGATGAAAAAAATTACAACATCAGGCCCACACATCGTCGCAGGATGACTGTTACTTTCACTTAAAGCTTTTTCTTTAGCGACAATAAAAGCTGAGAGAAAATTAATCACCTCCTTGTGAGCCAGTAATTCGTAAGGGGATTCGTATTTAACGACAATTAATTTGAACATTCACATTAGCGAATAAGAAAGTAATGGAACGCGACTGGAAGTCAAAGCTTGTACGTTTTTCCTATACAAACTTTACTAATCTCAAGCGGCCATTAAAAAAAATATCCCCTTCTGAGATATAAGCCTAAGATTTTTGTCGGCTTCTTTCCATGTTTTCATTCTTGAAATTGTTTGTCCAAAATGTAAAATACACACAGATGAGGCCAAGAGAACAAAAGACGAAAATACACCAAAACGTATAATAATACATGTAATGAATAAGTTCTGATGAGATCATTGAACGTGTATCAGTCTTGTTTTATTAGAGCACTGCTGACGGGCATTGTCCGCTTAAATCTCTTTATAACAATTTCACCATTTAACGCAGGCTTTTAGGTAAACACTTAATCATACTCATGAAAGTGCCATCGTAACATGTTGACACGCTCTAATAACACTCCATTCTTCAATCGGAAGCTAAAAATAGCTTAAGTGGAATTCATATATCCCGGCTAACACCCCCCGACTCTCAGCTCCGTCTCTGTCACATTATTAGGGACTTTAAGATATGGTACGGCAAGGCTGTAGTACGGCGGCAAATAGTGAAGATCACTTCCGGTGTCGTCATGACGCGTGTTCCACCACGGCTTTCCCGCCGTAGCCTTGCTTTCTACTACGGCAAAGTGCCTAGTTTCACGTACCCTTCACTACGTGAGTATAAGCCTGCTGTTTACTTCTCATTTTAATGCTTTTTTCACTGTTTGAACAGCCTAGTTCGAAGATAAAGTACTCAATCATAAAAATCCGTTCGAAGATAATTGTTTCTTTGTCATTTGCACAGAAAATGTGAACGATTTAAACACCTACCGTAAGCGACAGCCATATTTTATTGACCGGTCTGAACAGCCGTAGATAAGAAAGCTATCTACTAAGCTGAGCTGTTCAAAATGTATTTTATTAGAATTGAAAGCTTTGTATTTTTGGACTTATCACATTGTACGAACCCCCTACCCGTGCTGAAATCGAGCTTTTTATCAGTGTTATCTTGTTTTGTGGTCGGAATTACAGGCGCGTCTAAAAGCAGCTGAGACCCAAATCTAAGTTCTGGGAGATTTAAGATCGACACAAGGGAAGGAAATCATTGTCAGTGATCAAGCCTTTGTCGTATGAAAGTAGAATAAAGTCGAACGTATCCATTTTTGTAAAGACACCTAGATGCTGAACACCCCGTTGCCGTACAGCGAAATCTTAATCTGTTTGAGGTTTGCGGAGGAAACGGAGTTGTCAGCCTAGTCCCTCACGGCCGAAGTAGCCGTAGTAGTAGCCTGCCGTAGTGTATCTTAAAGTCTCTAATTTCTCTTGAAAGGTGTATTATTAGCTCTAATCGCAACCGTACAGTTTTGTGCTCACTCACCCGACCTATTTATGAAAGAAACGCTTGGCGTTACCTTGGTTTGTTAAATACCTCACTGCCTAAAATTTAAAATGGAACATGATGAAAGAAGCGTAATGACGTCGGAGTGAGGTGTATACGAGAACAAGGTCACTTTTAGCGTCCCCACCATTCATAGGCCAGGTTGCTGAGCACACGATTGCGTCTCTCGATACAAACATCCTCAACAGAATAATCCTATGAACTGAAGAAATGATCCTCACACTCAATTGTCTCTTATATGCACTTGAAAAATTCACGTGACTCCAACGCGATTCGAACTCACGACCTCTGCGATGCCGGTGCGGTGCTCTTACCAACTGAGCTATGAATCCACACAGTTGAGAGCAGGTCAATTTGTTGGGCTCGTGCGTGTTTTCCCGTGAAAGGAATGATGAATGAAAGAAATGACTATGAAGTGCGGGTTAGAAATGAAGTGAAGAAATGATCCAGACACTTTCTCGACAATTTAAGCAATTGTCTCTTATATGCACTTGAAAAATTCAAGTGACTCCAACGAGATTCGAACCCACGACCTCTGCGATGCCGAATTTTTGAATTTTTCAAGTGCATATAAGAGACAATTGCTTAAATTGTCGAGAAAGGGTGAGGATCATTTCTTCACTTCATTTCTAACCCGCACTTCATAATCATTTCTTTCAGAATAATCTTAAGGTGCATTGTTTTGGGACTATGCTGGAATGAGAATATACAGAATGTTCGGTTTACCTGTTCTTTCGGGAATTATTCCGGAATAACATTCCATTCATTCTCCTTCGATAGCAGATTAAACGGAATAAACAGAATACGGAGATTTGCGGAGATTTGGCGCGAAAATTGTGCGCGATCGCCGAAATATGTCCCAGTCGTGTTCAGACTATTCCGAGCGTTAGTTCTCAGGTCACCTCGGTCAGCTATAACCATTCCGTTGTCAGAATACGGGTTCCCTTAGAAAACCTTGTTCCACCAGAAGTGCATAACCCAGAAGTCTCAATCTGTCTCATTTGGCCTTGGACCGTCAGTTTGTGATATTATCTTCATTTAGAATAGAGGTCCCGCAATCAGATTGGGCCTAATAACTACAACGCGTCTCACTGGTCCGCAACCAAGAGCCTTACGTGAGATTGTTCGTGCTAAATGCAAATCATGAAACAAATTTAGAAGCAGCTGTTCTAAGAATAGATAATACCGTAAACTGCTGGGTTATAGACTTCTGGTTCCACTCATTCTGTTAAAGTGCCTATACCCTCAAAATACTTTTCCGCTAAAATCATTCTCTGCACTTGTCCCAAACATATTTTGTTGATCTAGAACCTTTTTTTCTGAGGACTCAATTTTTGACTGGTTTTCGAAGGTGGAAAATCTGGACAAAGTTTCATCCGCGACCGAACAAGGAAGGGGAAAGGGTGCAATACTGGTTTGACGTCACAAACTACTTTGCATCGCTGTTTTCAATGAACATTCCCAATGCAAAGTACTTTGTGACGTCAACCCGGTATTGAACCTATTCTCCTTCCTTCCTGGGTCATAGATCAAATTACTGCTGGTCTTTCCAACTTTTGAGAGCCCGTAAATCAGCAGATTTGTAGGCAAAGGTTTTTAAAGCAAAAGATATGTTTGGGACAAGTCCAGAGAATTATTGTAGCGGAAAAGTATTTTAAGGTGATAGGCACTTTAATTATTAGCTGGACTCGGAATGAACAGAATAATCCCCAAAGAATGCATGCTTAATATCTGAGTATGCAAAAGAAAGCCACAATATACAAACCCATTGGTGATCCTGGTGACGTGCCTGTTCCCAGTCGGATTAAGTGGAATCTGGCTTTTAAATAAAACGGAGAAAAACAGGTAAATGAAGCCCAATATTATGGTCGCTTGCAAGTTTTTCTATTATATTGTCTTTTTCGATATTTTAATTAATTTGTTTATTTTTAATTAATTAATTTTAAAGGCGGCTTGCGCTCATGAGAATGAAGGCATCTTCACTAATGAAAAGACACTAAGCCCTTTATTTTACTCGTCAAACCGCAAAACGTGCCAAACGAACTAGCAAAATAACGGGGCGTCGAATGAATAAAATCACGCGTGACGGTGTATTTGCTGACGTAGACAGCAGACTAATAAAAAATGCTGACAACAATGACGTTATCAACAAAATTCCCGCACTGTGGTGAGCAAGCATGATCTAATGACGTGAGCCTGTTTCCTATGAGGAACCAAACAAGTTAATTAAGCCAAATTAAACGACACCAGTTCCTTGCTAGCAGAGGCCTCTTTCCTTTTGTGCTCACGTGGAAACTTGCTCTGATCCAACTTGGACGGTGCTGTTCAAAACGCATGCTCCCTGTTACGTTTGCTGGCCCTGACTTCAGCCCACTTCGCTCACGCATTACTTTGCGGTAATTCCGCTGTCATTTAGTAAGTCCGCACAGCAACGTGGCACCACGTGAATTATCATTTGTGACACCGCGGCAAAATGAGTGCGCAGGCTCAACCCACGCGCGAATTTGTTGAACGCGCGAGGGACTAGGTATCCCAAATTTCTATAGAAACAGCCAACCGCCAAAATGGCGGGAATTTAAATTCTCGGTGTTTGTTTTCATTTTGCTGGGATAAGGAGATAAGAAGGAAGATATGGTTTTCCATTCGAAGAAAGCTTCTATAAAGAATCTTTAGCAACATATCTTTTTGAACAAAAAATATATCATTTCAACAAGGGTGAATTTATGCTTTAAAGACAAGCGCTTGCGCTGAAGCATATGAACTCCATTCTAGCTGCTTTGATTGTGGCGATTGTCACTGCGAACTCTTCTGCGGGCAAAGTCCCGGAAGAAAAGGCTTCTGCTCTGAGGGGTAATAAAATAAGCGTACACGTCGACCAACGTCGACGTGGGCTGACTCAAGTGTGCTGAAATATTAACTTACAAACATGAGCGAGTACCACTTACCACATCGAGCTTTTCGTCAGAAACACCTGGATCAAAGTGTTGCCCTTTCTGTCAATGGTCAAGCCCATGTTTAGCCAGAGACTTCAAACAACTTCAAAACAACTTCTTCATTTCCTCCCGCCCAAATAATTCACAATCATCTGTGTTCGAAATCGCCTGAAATTGGAGCATGCGCACTCATTTTGCCGCGGTGTCATCATTTGTAGCTTTGTCGCTAAGTAACCACGGCGCATGCTCAACACAGTCACCTTCGACGCAGAGCAGAGGTCTTTTCTCGTCAGCCAGCGAACACAAAAGAACAGAAGCCTCTGCTAGCAGGGAACGAAACCAGATATCCGTTTTGGTAAAAACTACATTCCTAAGTCGAAGCTACTGCCGTTAATATTCGTCGAAACTGACACTTGACACGAGTGGGAACTGCATGGTTCACGAGGATCAAAGTTTATGTGCGTATTCTAAATTCTATGAATGTTACCACAAATATTTCCCAAATTATAAAAACACGCTGTAACATATATATATATACATAAAAAATATGCTGCATTTTAAACTTTCAGCTAGAGCATCTTGCATTTTGGTCCGAGTTATTTACAGATACTTCTTATCTGTTGTTTTCCCGTCTATATCTATCACGGCTCCCACCGGCCAAAAGTTTGCCATTAAGGCTGCAGTCTGCGTCCGCAGTCTACAAATTAAGCCGAGCGACAGTTGATTGGTTAAATGTGGAGATCTCGCTTTCAGCAATCGTCAAATATCAACAAAGAATATTTGGGGTGGGATAATAATAATAATAATAATAATAATAATAATGATGATGTCTCTATTTAATGAGGCTAATATACATTACTGGCAAGCCACTAGTTTCCATTATGGGCCTTATAATTAACTATACTGGGTGAAAAAGTTCACGAGAATAATTCAAAGTAGCCCTCTATATTTATCGCCAATGGTTTGATAACCAGTCCAAGTTTGTTGCCAACTTTGCTATCGAGAGTTCGTCAATATTTTTTGGACGTACAGCAACAACGCATTCACAAAATCACAGGTCCAGTGGGACACGCAAGGCCTCGTGTAATAGTTAACAGACAAAACGTTTCTAAACTGAAATACCTCACGTGTACAGATAATAATTTTCACTTACCATTGAATAAAAACTTCACGTGTGATAGGATCCAATCTGTTCCGAAAGAATGGAAATAACAAGCAAAAATCAAGCTCAAGTCTTGAGACGGAGACTTTTAACAATTTTACAAGCCTCTCCGCTAAACAAGCCTCTCGAACATATCTAAAACTCATATCTTATGGCCACCATGTATTATTAATAGGGCATTTAAGATTGAACAGTACGGTTGAACGACTTCGGTTGGACGAGCAGGAGAGGTCTGTTTTTTTGTCGATGGCGGACTGGGTCGAGTACGAACCGTTTGGCGCGGAAAAAAAGAGGAGATTAGTAAAGGTAATAGCATGACCTGTAGTGGTATTTGGGAATAATACCGCGAGTGATATTTCAAAATTGTCCAAAATACCACGAGCCGCGAAGCGGCGAGTGGTATTTGGAGAATTTTGAAATATCACGAGGCGGTATTATTGCCAAATACCACGTACAAGTCATGCTATTATTTGTTTATAATGGAAGCCGAGAAATTTTTGCTGTTATACCACTGCTGTTATACCACTTTTGCTGTTATACCACTATTACGCGGAAATGGCAATACTATCAACCAATCAAATCTCCGAAATTTCTCGGCTTATATTATAAAGGTTGTAAACAAGCAAGCTGCCACGGTTGGTCATGAATCACTCATCGTGTGAAAAATGTCGTTTCATGAACTTCGTGAAGCCTTAGTTCGCGCTTTTCTGGTGGAATCATCACTGAACAAGAGCTTTTAATTCTTTACGATGAGCACGAGTCCACAAATTTAAATTTTCCTCAGCACTGAAGTCACACGTTCTAGATTTTTGACTACGACCAGAAAACCGTCGTGAAACACCACGGTAAACACAACGCCATCCCACAACTTTTACGCATGCGCCAAAAAACTTGGGCTCAACCCAGATCCCGCGTGCTCGTCCGTAGCCGTTAACCGTAGTCTTCAATCTTAAATTCCCTCATGTCATAGTACAATACTTGAGTATTGTCATAATATGGCCATTAATTACTGAAATCAATAGAGCGGTTTTCAAATGACTGTCGAAAATAATTACGCGATTGCGATTGCTACGCTTTGTGATTGGCTTAAAAGTCTCCCGCCAGTTTATCAACCAATGAGAAGGAAAACCAAAACCAATCGCGACTTGCGCGCGCGATTGTTCCCGCGCTTTGAGCAAGTTACGTGGAATCGCTGCGAAATTTGATTGGCTCATTGCACTGCTTGCTCCTGCTGTGATTGGTCGGAGTGATTAACTTGGTATTGGTTTTACGACACTCAATTGCAACCCCCTCTAAATTAAGCTGGTTTTGCATTACCTAGGAACACGGCCAGCGAGAAAGAAAGCGGAAAGAGCACAATGTCAAAAAGACACCACATGTTGAGAAAAAACCAAAGCCAAGGTCTGGATAATTTCCAACCGCGACCCATCGAGGTAAACCATCTTTCGCTCATGATCCCTTCAACTATAGGGTGGTCAAAAAACTGCAAGAAAAGAAATTTATTTTACAAGGCATTTAAACCCAGTAAAGAGGTGGGAACGCTGACTTTGAATCTTCCTAACTGTTCAAATATATAGGACAACACCAAACTTGCTCAGTTTCTTAAAATTAAAATTTCTTTAAATTGCAGTCACTAGTCACGTGTCTCACGCGAATGTTTGTTTCCATGGCAACAACGTTGCATTGAGGTGGGGAGGGGCTTGGGGAGGCATACTTCTTGGTAGAAAAAAATGTAATAGCGTCAAGGCAAAAACGCCTGTGCTTAAGCTCCTACATCACGAATTTCAGCATTACGAATGTTATTTGGCCGTAATATAATATGATATAATTGTTAGCTAGTTTCAAGTTTCAACCCGAAAGGAATCATGTTTACTGTCATTTTACCAGTCAACCTAGTTCTCTAAGGTAGAAGGCTGAGGATGTTTGAGAAAGCACAAGACATTAATTAAAAGAAAAAAAACTCGGTTCTGTGTCACTGGCTTGCATGTTTAAAAATATATTACCTTCTTCTGATCAAGCTTAATCGCGGTCTCCAAAATAGTGTTCAAGTTAGGATTCAATGAAAAAAACCGACGAATACGAAGACTTTCATATTTCAGTGGATCCAAGAAACGTAGTGTAAACTCTTCCACTTGATTGGTGAGAACATTGAAATCATCACTGTCGGGTTCCTCTCTCGCTACTCTTTCGCGAAGTTTCTCAATTACCTGGGAGGAAAACACAACCGACCTCAGATCGAGAAGCCAAAAATATTTACTAGGCCCCTCCTTCTTAAATAACCTGCGAACCAGCTCTCTTTTAAAGTGAGGGGTGGGGGGAAGGCCAGAAAGAGAGGAATTTAGAGGGACTTTATGCTGTGCGATTCCGCAAATCTGTCAATTCAAGCTTAATTATAATCATCTTCATGCGTTTTCAAACCCACGTAGCCAATTTCGGGACTTCTCAACATTTGTAAAGATGACAATGCCTAATTATTCACTTAAGGGTAACCCAGAACATATCATCAGGAAAATATATAGTGCTCGCTGTTTCTTTTTCCCAAACAAGGCAGACATTCTTTGTTAAGAGCATCGAGCAATATTTCAGTTCTTCACAATAATCGTAGTAATTTCAATTAATTACAATATTAAGGTTTTCAGACTCTCAGAAATCCAGCATGGTGGATCTCAGATGGCCGCCATTTGCGAACCGTGGCACAATTAGAAGGCCACATAACTTCGCGACCTCATAATAGAGGTATCATAAGACGGGCATTTGGACATGCGCTTTTATCCCTCGCAGTTCACTTTCATGCCGTTCATATTCTCAAAGTAATGGAGGGGGACACGTCAAATGACTAGAAGAATGTCTCACCTTGATAGCTAGCAACAAAGGATTTTCACCACAATTCATGAGAGCCAGAGCTGTCACTCTTCTCTTCACAGTTTCATATCTTTGTGTTTCTACTGTTTGTAGCAATGATTCTTGTTCCGAAGGATCTCCTAGTGATAGCAAGTAACTAGTTAGCTGATCAGTATTGCAAATTAAAGGGGTAATATCCCGCTATTTTTAGCAGCACGTTGAAAATCCAAAGGACACCTTTTGGTTGATGCTAGCGGCAAGATAAGGGCCAAAATTCCTTTAAGAGGGTATTTGAATGTTTATAGATGTTTTCAGCAGCAGATGACCAAAATACAGTTGGGTTTAAAATTGAAAACGGCGGGTCCATGACTTGGTAGAATTCGATTGCAACATATTTCTGCTCATTCGTTTGTTCTAGATTGACTTTATCCCTGTAAATTAGTCATTTAGAAACGAACTCGAATGTTTAACAAGTGTTTAAAGTTTACATTGAGTGAATTTTGACCAAAGATTGGTTTTGTACTATGTGTTTCGACCACAAAGGAACAATTAGTAATTTACATACCAACGCCTGCCTTCCCATCTAGGCTTCTAAGTTCAATGTTTTCTTGTGCGCATCTAGAACATCAAAATCACGGAAATACCATCCAATACAGACCAATATTTCACCTCAGTTTTCAAACTGTACCTTCAACCTGTATCTCTATGTGTAATCAGTTAATTGGAAGCAACAAGAATAGTAATGTGACACCACCTGATGACTAATTAGCTGTAAGAGAAGTGTTGCTGTGCTCTGCATTGTTGAAGTGTTTAATGTTCTACAAAACACTTCGTTATCGTTGGCGCTTAAAAAATTGGTTTGTTTGTATAATGTGTGTGATTTAAAACAATGAAACAGCGAACGAAAATTCAATTTTACAAATAATTAAAGATTATCGAATCACCCATAAAACGTCACGTGCATAACCGGATAAAACACTCCTCAGTGGTATTCTCTATATAAAGAATACTATGGATTGAAGAAGTGATCCTCACACTTTCTGGACAATTTAAGCAATTGTCTCATATATGCACTTGAAAAATTCAAGTGATTTAAAGGGATTCGAACCCACGACCTCTGCGATGCCGGTGCAGTGCTCTTACCAACTGAGCTATGAAGCCACACAGTTGAGAGCAGGTCAATTTGTTGGGCTCATGCGTGTTTTCCCGTGAAAGGAATGATGAATGAAATGATTGTGAAGTAGAAAGTATGTTGATTATTAATGGTAATTCAACTGAGTGGAGTGCAATTTAAGAATAAAGAATCCGGCAATATTGTGTCCTTAACACTTAAACATGCTATCATTTTTGCACCGGGACACATTATATTTTTTACTTGAAGTCTTACGGTCCCTTCTGACTTGTGAGTGCACCAGTCCTTCGGACATTGCGCCTAAAAATGGTGCGATTCTTGAATAAATTGCACCGCTGAGAGCCAATCAGGTTGCAAGGATCAGCAGTGATTCCAAATTGAATGTAATGAAGACTGTGATCGCTCACATTTTCCAATCAAGCGTGGGAAATTGGTCAGTACGGATTTGATGGCGTATTTTTTCATCCTAATGCGTGAAAGTTGTCAGGTGTAGAATACCAATGTATTCACAAAAAGACAACTGGGCGGAGGGTTGTCCAATATAGCTGCATAATGATATTCATCGGACTTTGTCTAGATGTCACCCTTACCCTAATCCTAACCCTATTTCGAACAGTTTTGTGATACATGAAGTTCTTGGGTTTAAGGGGACTCTTTGTGACATCCAAGAAATTTCCGATGAATCTCATAATGTAGCTATATTGGACAAGTATGACTGGACGTAGCTATCACAAGAAGTTGAGCGTACGTACGCAGATGTGCGTCTAGTATTAAAGAAGAAAACACGCGTTTTCGTTGAAATATTTACCTGCCAGTATCAACTTGGCTTGATTGCTTTAGAGGTCGCTCAATATGCACTGCGGAAAATAAGAATTGTGTGATTACAACTTAAGTGCTGTTGCTATCAAATTAAAAATCACTTCTCGACTGTATTATCCTTAGTGGTTGCCATAGCGTTCTGATAAGAACTGTTTGAAGTACCAAGATCGCTTTCGAAGACTTTTGCTTTATGGTGGCTTGCTTCGTCAGTTGCTTTAAGTACGAGATGCTTGTGTGGCTGCGAACAGCGAGCAGGATTTTGGCCATAGTGTTCAGTAATGCTCTTGAGATAAGCCGGGAAGGACGTGCAATTGAAAAAGTAACCAATTGAGAAGTCAGCGATTTTGATCCGTTTTGAATAGTAAGTTCATATGTTCTTTGTTTAGCAGTTTTCGTTTGCAAAAAGATCTGGCAAATTCCTGGTCGATTTCTCTGTTTTACTATGATTGTAAACAATCCTCTCTTCTAGTGCTGTAACCAATATGCTCCCCTGTTAAGCTTCCGTGTTAACAATTGAAATAAGCTTTACTTTTAAAGCAGAACATTCCGATGAAACCAGGCTACTGAAGAGAAGTTCGTATGGTTGGAATGTATGTGTATATTGTTCGTTAAAGTAGTATACTATTGTATAAAGGTAGAAAGGTAGAAAGCATCCAATGTCCTTTCCTATTGCAAATAAACCCTTAAAGTTGGGTTAATAGACAATTATCAGAGTCAATTATTTTATTAAGGTGAGGATATTAACAGGCATTTCCATGGAGAGGGGCAAGTGTGTTGTTGTCTACATATGCCAATGCACTAGCTACATCATTAAACTAATTAATTAAAGGCCACAAAACCATTCTCAAACTTCGAACTTTTTATTTTTCAGCGATGATGTCAACTGATTTTTCTTACCGCGTTTTCGAAAACATTTACATGATAAAATTACCTTGAACGCTATCGTCCTCTACTGACAAGAGTGGCTCTTCATTTTCATATTTTTCCGCCATAGTTAAGGTGCACTGCAATAGAGAAACAAGCGTTTCGTAAAATCATTGGGTAATAGAGCACACAAATGAAGGATAGATCATAAAAAGAAAAGCAAAAACAAAAAAAGACCAGCAAGTTGGGGGGGGGGGGGGTCCACCTTAGCGGGTTTGCAGTAGAAGAATAGTGACCATCAGCGTGAGATTCAGTATGAGAACATGTTTCCAATTTTAAGTTAGCCGCTTCCCCAAATAGTATTGTTCCTCTGGTACTAGTTTCTTGCTTATCAGTTCATAAGAACACTTTAGTAGCAAGAATTCGTTAACCAATAACCATTACTGTAAAGCAAGCGGAGTTGGCTTAAAAACTCGTCATTACTCGTCCTCAATATCGTACCCTTTGCTCAGTCTGTAGATCGCGAATGTCGGCTCGGCGACTTATTTTACGTGACCAGGCGCCCCGAGTTCAACCAGCCAGGTTGTGATCGCCACGGCTTCTGAGAGACAATTTGGAAGGTTGGCGTGCGAGTTTCACTGAGCCTGCTGGCTTCGCTTAGAAAGCTGGAGGCGGGCTTGAGTAGTTTCGTGAAAAAACTCGCACTGGAATGAGGTCGGTCGAAACTAAGATGGCGATGCCAGCCTCCTACCTTTCCGTTTTACTTGTATGGAGGGTGAAGTGGATCTTTTTTTCCGAAACTCCGTGCGAGCAATAAGGACAACCCCAACTAACCGTATGCTAAGTTTCTGTAACGCAAGTCACACGATTTTCGCTCTTTTAACTAATAAATTACTAACCTACTAACAATAAATATTAGACATGTAATCGGAACCTTCATGAGGGCCACGCCTCAAAGACCTGCTCTGGAGTATCGTTAGAATGTCGATCAAGACTATTGTGCAATAATTATCCAGATCTTTCCTTACCCAACCGAGCTAGGAGTTAGACAGCGTAAGTAATTGCTTTCGTTTCGTTTCCCTCAGCCTTTTCTCTGCAGCTGATTGTATATTTGATTGTTGTGATTGTAGTTTTCCCACGACGTGACATGAGAGGATCCGTTCAATAAATGTTCAGTAAATACTAGAATCGTCGCCCTAACCACAAACGGAGTTGGGAGCGCGACAGGTTCATCGATTTTTATTCGCAATTTCTGACAAATTTCCAAACTTGAACTTCGCCCCCTATGAGCCCTTTATATTTTCCCATATATGAAAACCTGTCTTGTGGCAGTGTCTTGACACAACTAGAGAGCCTACGTTACCTGTACTCTTGCCCAACAAATGTTGAACGGTGTTTCATGCCATGATCAATATTGAAATAGGCCATTCAACTCGTTGAACGTTGTTGAACACAGTTGAACAAAAGTAGAGACAAGGCCTATTCCACTTAACAAGTTGCTGCAATATCGTTCAACAATTGTAATTGAGCATCAAATGTTGCACAGCGTTGAACTGTATGATATACAGGCGCTTACCATTTGTATGGCAAAACCAGTTGTTCCGTGCGCGCTCAGTTCCGGCAAATTGAAATTTTGTCTGGTAGTATACAAACTATATACATAATATATATATATATATATATAGTTTATATATATAAACTATATACATATTATGTATAAAGTCAACTGATATATATTATATATTATTAAAAACTGGGTCATTGTATAATGCAATTCAAGGCTTTTCATTGGCTTAGTGGCCATGGTATATGAGCCATTATACCATGACCTCCAAATATGGTAAGTGTACGCGTCAGCTTAAGCGTACGCATAAGTGTACGCGTAAGTGTACGCGTCGGCTTAAAATTAAAAGGGAGCTAAAAAATTTTTCCTGAGGAAACAATGGCGGCCGGCGATAATCGCTTCGCACCAGAGTTAAATGAAAAAGAAGTCCTTGAACTGTTACAAAACGCAACACCAGGGAGCACGAAGAGAGCCACAAAGTATGGCATGAAAATATTTCAAGGTAGCAACTTCTAAACTTTATTTTGATCATTTAAGCATCTGTGTTTATAGTTTAATATTGCAAAGCAAAACAATGCAAGTTGAAATTCAGGAATTTGTTGTCGAAATTTGTTGTTGAAAGTTGAAATTCGGGAAGATTTGTCTAATCTTGGGGGCGTTTTTAATAAAACAATTATTCCACTCGCGCTTGTTGGATATGAGATGATTATAGCCAACTCGGCGCTACGCGCCTCGTTGGCTATCTATCATCTCATATCCAACGCGCGCTCGTGGAATAATTGTTAATTATATGAGCGGGCGGAATTTTCTCATCCAGCCCACTCACTGTGGACGGAATCGTTTGCATGTTTACAGCCCTAAAATGTTCGAGTCTTTCGCACGCCTTTCGCTGTGTTTTACAAAAAAATAAAAATTTTATTCACCAGCCTAGGTCGGCCCGTATTGGGAAAAACTGTGCCCTAACTGTGTCTTAAGAGCCCATTTCTCAAATTTTCAAAAATCGGGCGTCGGTCGTGAAAAATTTCGAATTCCTTCGTACTTTGCCCATATAATCTCTATAGTAAGGTATTTTAAAAAATAAGGTTCAAAGTTTCATCAGCGTGTTATTTTTTTCAAAATCGGGCAAAGTTTGAAATACGGCAAATTAGCGCCCTTTCAGTCACGAAACTAACTGAAACTTACCCATTTTCATCTCGCTCGTAGAAAGAAACGCGACGTCCTCTATTAATGAAATGTTTACAAAATATAAACACATCCTTGTTCTTCACAATGCACTAGTTTCATTTAGATAAGCTGGAAAATT
>BLFK01000450.1:338582-351082 GCA_014634185.1 Astreopora myriophthalma | reverse complement strand
ATTTTAGGAACAGCGCTATACAACTGTTATATTTGCTGTTAGTATCAAAGTTAAATTCCTTAAATACAGGCTTACACGTTACGATCTGTCTGTCGCATCTGTTGGCTCGACAGGGATTCACGGAGGCGAGATAATTCCCGGTCTTTTAATTGCTATGCTCTGAATCCCACGAATGATTAATATTCAAAAAGCCAATGTATAAGCCTTTGACAACTGGACTGAATAATCCTTGGCTCAATCACGCTTGCACTTTCAAATTAGATACCTCGGAATGTGTATCCACTAGTGTCTGTTGCAGTAACCTTGACCGGTCGTAGACCTTTTTGTGTCCTACCTACGACAATCACCAAAAGCTATTCTCAACACTCAAAATGATGTGCAACGTGGAAATACACTAAACTAGCATGTTATGTTTTCATGGCTAATTGAGCAGGATTACGTACATGAATATGAATGTTCCTGCATCGAATAAACCCCTTTGTGCTATTCAGTCTTGACCGTCTTGAGTGCATCAGCACAGCTAATCTGGACAACGTGTCGGGAAATTTTCAAAGGTTGGTATTAAAATTCAATGCAAAATAAACTGTTACGTTTATGACCGTCCGTTCCTTTTCTTGGCTTTTGCGTTCATAAACCAAAGTTTAAGTTCACAACTGAGATGATTTGGGGGTTGTAGTTTTGTAAGCAGGAAAAGCTTTGATGAACGCCAAATGGTCAGGGAAGGTACAACTTACAAGAGCTTTACTGTGATTTTTAACCAGTGTAAATTTACCTAGCCGTCGTAGACGATAACATTCGGAAATCAATCGATCCGGGATGTTTCCGTGTTTATTTGAGCGGTTTTTCATCGCAAAATAGTATCAATAACAGCTTGCTGAGTGAGATAACATTTGTTGAACGTCAAATGGCCAGGGAAGCTTACAACTTGACAAAGCTTTTATGGTGCTCGTTACGATCTGTATAAATTTACCCAGCAATCGTATACGGTGAGGTCCCCAGTTGCTTATGGGTAATGTACTATAGCAGGAGCCGATTAGTTGGAGCCTCCATCTCCCGTACAAGCCCGCAGAGTCAACCCTAACCCGTTTAGTTTTATTTATAGAAACAGTTTTCGCGGAATATTTGTCACGTTATTAGTAATAACCAATCAGAGCAGAGCTATGACCATGCTTCATTCACATTCATGCTTTCACGCGTTTAAACAAAAATGGCGGAAAGCGTGAAAGCCCAGTTTCGCGGGAAAGGCTGTTCTAAAAATAAATCTAAACGGGAAAGGGTTTACTCAAGGGTACAGAACATATGGAGGCTCCAACTAATCGGCTCCTGACTATAGTATACGATGAACGGTTGTTAGCCGCGTACGATGGTACATTTTGCAGCTATCACCCACAAGGCATCGCAAGAAGCCTGCGAGCAGGCTCTCCGAGGGACTGGGGATAGGCTGGGGGTTGAATGAGAGCCGCCCTCATTCCACCCCAAGCCGCAGTCCCTCGGAGGGCCTGCTCGCAGGCCAGGTGAATTGCAACTTGTTTGGGAGGATCACCATGCGTCCCAGGCTTGATATCTATGTCATTTGTTCAGAGCCTGAATCAAGTACTTCACTCATAGCCTCGTCCTCGGCTTAAGGGCCTGCTTCATCTACAACTCCGGCTTTCTCGTAATTGGACGATATTTCCAACGAAAGTTTTCCTCAGCGACAGGTATTGTAACTCTAGGTTCAAGCTTGGGCATCTTGCACATGGGGCCATTGCCTCAATTGGGTTTGGATTATTTTGGATGGAGAGGTGACTTGAGAATAATGTTCGCTTTCCACGGCGTGATTTGCATCCTTAGTTTGGCTTTTAACCCAAACGTAGAGAGAGTTGTAGTGGTCGAGACAGATACAGGCAGTGATAGCGAAGAAGAAAGGAAGGGGATTTCTCTTAACTGCAGTGTTTGGACATTTCCTACCTTTACGACCACAGTGATTTCTTTGGTGTTTGCAGGGTTTGGGATGTACACTCTCACATCAATTTAGTAAGTTGTTTCAAAGTTACATGTCAACCGGATTAAAGCAGAAGCTTGTGTGGTGCTGTCTGTGCAGAGAACAAGGGCTAAGCTTGGTAACCATATTTCAAGCAACCTGCATTCCAACCGCTTAGAAACTGAGGAGAAATTAGAAAGGTTTGCGGAAGTTGCATGTAATATGTCAAACACGAAGAAGAGTGTTTCATCAGATATCCAAATGACGCGAAGCGAGTTGAACAACGAGGCCGAAAGCCGAGTTTTTTTAACCGAATTCGAGGTGTTTGGATAGCATCAACACTCTTCGCTGTTCTTTGCACGAAATGATATATGAAATGAATCATATGCTGAACTGGGATGTGAAATCAAGTGAAGCTATGATCCTCGCATTTATGACCCCACAAAATGACCATGCAGCTCTCAATATCAGTGACTTCATCAGTTTGTCACGAGAAGTGGAGGCTGTTTTAAGGTCAGTAATGTCGTAACCTATTCTTGCCTTCTCTTACAGGCCTGTTGGCAGATAAGGCAGGAAGCTATGTTTATTCGTTTTACATGACGGGAGCAACGCTGTTGGCTGCGTTTCTAATTCCATTCGTGTTAGTATTTGTCAAATGCAACAATTCTAGAGCTCAATCCCCGAAAGATGATGATGAAACAGAATTAAGACTAGAACAGCAATCGGAGTTCGCGGCAAAGGATACAGGCGTTTTGACACCCAAGGAGAAGTTTGCCAGTGAAACAGAAAGTTAACGACAGAGACTGACATTAAAGCCTCGTCAGTCCACTGAATAAATTTCTCTGTTCAGCGTCTTGTGAATAAAACTAGAATATCCGGATTGCTGATCGGTCTCCCGAATGCTTCTGACCGAAACAAAGGCGACCAATCGATGCCCAGTTACGGAAATCGATGTCCGGTCGGGGATCCGATTGCTGCTACAAAACCAATCTGAAAAGTGTCCAATGAGTTTTACACTTAACTGTGTATATGAGTTTTACACTTAACTCAGCTGTTAACTAAAGAAAATATGTTTTACCGTCTGTTCAAACTGCTCACATTGTGGTATTCCAATCTGTCCACTTGAACTCCAACCATTTTCATTTGATTTGAAAACACCACTTAGGGCTACCTTGGTAAATATTTTCGTTGTTGATTTTGGAATACCCAAATCTCCAGTTACCGTACAGTAACATTGTATTCTTTGCCTGCTATCTATTAGGGGTTTTATCCTCACTACACTGATTCATTTGCCTTTTACAACCAGACCCTCCCCAGCGAATGCCCGTCTTCACAGTGACTTAAGGTTATGCATCCGCGTCAACCCCTCCAGGCGTCTTGTTTCTTTTATCCTGATTGTCCACCGCTCGGTTGTCAGCTATAGGGACCTCGACGGAAGCGAAAAGACAGTCAAGATATTCGCAATGAATAATTATTTGTGTGTGCTCTTTACAAATTTGCGAGCAAACAAACAAGATTATAACGTGAAATACCCCCCACGTATGTTTAAGATGATTTACATTTAACGAATTCTGAACGATCGTCTTCAAGGTCCTGAAAAAGCATGCCCAGCATACTTTGCCCAATGGTATGTCAGCGGTTTTGCGGTGTGATAGAGCGGTATGGTTTAACAGTGGCTGTTCAAAGAAGTGCACGACGAGTAAGATAGAAATAAATGCACTAAAACTGCTTGGCAACCGTTATTGTATTATTGTATTATTTCGAATAACTTCACTTATATGTCAGTTTTGGTTCAACTTGGCCAGCACAGCATCGAGTTTCTCCTCCAAGCTTGTCTTAACTTGGGAAAGCTCAGATTTCAAGTCAGCAACTTCGTGAAATTTGAAACTCTCGCGATCGTCTGCAATATCAGATTTAACACCTTGGCGACCTGCTCCCTTTTTAAAAGACTTCAGTTGCTGACAAACATCTGCCAAGTCCGATTTCAAACTGAAAATATCAGATTCTATCTTGGTAAATTCCGATGACAATTCATATTTCATTCCCTGCCCCTTCAAATCCTCATGAACACAGGCAAGATTGAAGGATTTGACATCAGCTCGAGCATCTTCTTTTGCTCTTGATATCAAGTGCTTGCAAACATCGAGTTCAGATTTAACCTCTGAAAGATCAGACTTCAGTACTTGTAGCCGTGACTGTACATGATCGATATCCTCCTTTGACGACATCTAAATGATAAATACCGCAAACGTATTGAGTATTAAGATCCTCCTCTTCATAATTAGACCCTATTTCTATTGTGTAATTTTGTTAAGGCTACAAAAAACTCAAACAAACAAAAATGGAAACAAACTGAAACAGGCCAAAAACAAAAATAAAAACAAAAAAACAAATCAAACCAAGCCTTGAAAGCAAAACAAAGCAAAACAGCAACACAAAAACAAACCCAGGCTGAGCAAAATCAGCTACAAAGATGCACAGAGTTCCAGTCTTCGAAAGTTAATACAGTACGAGTTTGTGCAACGATAATACAGTTAATAAGTTAATACAGTACGAGACTGTGCAACGATTATTTTGTAAATGGCTTGAACCCAGGAGTGGAATCATAACTTGATAAAGTAGGATATATGGGAGGGGTGAGTGCATCACTGAGAAGCACTGTTGTTGAGGCCTCACATTGCGGACTACCTTTACCCCAAACTGAGTGCAAGCCATTTCAAGAGTCATCTCCCACTAATAAACAATTCTCTATTCAACATATATCAAGGCCTAAATTCTTTAGTTGTCTAAATGCAGAAATTTAGAAATTTTCAGAAATGTTAAGTTCTTGTAGTTTATATGCTTTCAAATCTAAACTCAATCTTTCTGCTGTCCAACTGAATCGAGGATTTTTAACGGTTTTCAGATTTTTAAATTATTTTTCTTTTCTATGGCGAGTATAAGTCGTCCTTTTTCACAATTTTCGCACTATTGCACATTTTACTAATTATAAAGAAGCCCTGATTTTTTCAGGCTTCTCCTCTCCAATTGCTTAAATTGGAAAATTAACTGCGATGATCATTCTTCACTTTCATCTATAACCGCAGTTCACATATGAATTATTTCATATATACTTCACATCATTTCACTCCTCACGGGAGATATGAACTCACTAAATTGACCTCGCTCCCAATGTGTGACTTCATAGCTCAATTGGTAGAGCATCGCACCGGTATCGCGGAGGTCACGGGTTCGAATCCCGTTGAAGCCCTGATTTTTTCAGGCTTCTCCTTTCCAATTGCTTAAATTGGAAAATTAACTGCGATGATCATTCTTCACTTTTATAACTACCAGCTTAATCTGTATCATGTAAATAAAGGGGGAGCCCGAATAACTATAAGCCTTGATGCATGGTTCCTTTTTGGGCTTCCTTGCTGCATTGTTTTGAAGTCATGATCCCTTGTTTCATGGTAGTTTGCGCGTGTAGTGAATCAAACAAAACTGATGTGACCTGCTTGTTGTATGCAATTACTTCAAAATCTGAAATGAACCTTTCCTCCTTTATGTTTTTGTACCTTAGCCAAGACGCTATTTTCGTAGTAAAAACCAACTTGAGGGTACGGTAACCTGCGCGGGCTGTATTCGATGTATGTTTGGCCTCTTTCTGACATAATCCGGCTTCCGTTTACAGTGAATACAACTGGAACATAAACTTTCCCTTCTTCCTCTCGCCTATCTTCAAATAGCACTGAACACCGAATAACGTCACCTCGACGGGTTGCAGCAGGACCTAAGTGAAATAACACAAACCACTGCTCGATCTCCAGAAATAGGGGGCGTTTACATGGAGGGCCCGAGGAAGATCCCAGATATGACGCTCTGTTGAGAGCACTCACCTCCCAGCAATGTGGCCTGGGATTGATTCCCCGAATCGAGGCCGTATTAGGATATAATGGAGCCGAAACCGATAGGGTTAGCATTAGGTCCCACCTGCCACAGCCCCTCGGGACACTTTCTGACATTTACACGATGTGGTATTCCCCACTATAAGCCCAAGGACTGATTTGAAAAAGGTAAGGTTTCAGTTTTGGTGATGGTTACTTCATGTAATTTCAAATAAAATGGAGAAGGTGCTGTGGCGGATGGGATCTAATGCTCACCAACTAAAAGCCGTTTTCACATGACGTCACGGCGGCCATATTCGTGTCCCTAAACAAAGAAACGGCGGCCATGTTGGTATTCCGAAATAATCCTCTGGGAGTTAAACTCAATTCTTATGCAAACATTTTCTTTTGTTTTGGTTAAAAAACAAGGTCGTTGATCACGTGAGTGAAAACACTATTGCGGAATTGCACACATTTCAGGCATCCTACTGATGAACAGTTACAGCCGTTAGATATGATAACATTTTGTGCTGGCAACTATCAATTAGATTCTGTCCCGTTGGAATTGGAATTCATATATGAGTTTGTTTTTTTGTTTTCTACTCTGCTCCGAGAGGTTTTCCTCAGGTCTTAAAGAGCTCGTGTGAGCTCTTCGGTCCTCCGAGGGTAAACAAATCATCTCTTTTTTAGAGGGCGGATCATCCTCACGCCATAAGTTTTCTCTTTTGAGTTTAACGTGCAAAATGTTGAACTTGGCCCTAACGCTAGGGTATTTCTTGGAACAGGGTCTTCATAGCTCAGAGATAGGTAGATCCTAGTAACGTGTAAACTGCCTTCGCTCAGAACATCCTGATTCTAGGTTCAAAGGACAAACAAGACGTGGTTGGGCGTTCAGCTCCTTTATTTTTGCAATTGCTTGATGATAGAAAACACTAACCCTAACCGAATTCTATGCATGCAAGCCCAACGAAAGACTGCTTCGCTTTCTAGGATCTTCCACACCACATGTAAACAGGCCCTAAGTTGGAAATATAACAAACCCCATTTACGGAAAACTGAGTTCTACGTTTTTGCGATGTGCATGCAACATCTCCCTCCATACCTCTCGTCGTCATTTTATTTAAAGTTCCTTCCCGGTCAGTTGTCCAGATCGTTCTTTCGCCTGTGTGGAATCCAACAGTTCCTTGCACTTTTCCTGGCAGGGAATGTGCGTAATCTTCAAACACGACTCCAAGCGTAAACCACTTTGTCACTCCATTTTCCAATACCATTACCTGAAACGAAATGATCGAGGGTGTTGACTCTTCAAGAGACAATTTCGAGAGTCTTTCGAGGACTCTTGAAGGCACTGAGACCTCAACTTACCTCAAAATGGGGAACTCTGTGAGAAAAGGCCGTCCGGTATCTGGCGCTACCATAATTTGTCGATGTTAAGAGATGACCTTCCACAAGAATGTGCCTACTGGTCTCCCACGCCTACAATTGAACTTTAACAATTATTATAGCGACGATTCAAGGAGAGGGTAATGATATATGTATATTACTTGCAATAGCTGCATGGGCGAGAAATAACTAGACTGTGAAGATCAAGACGAAAATGTTGTAGCTGGTAATGGGAGCGCACTCCGAGTGACACTTGTGTCGAAGACTGATTGCACCATAATAAGATGTTCGCTCATTATGGTAAACGTAATGAAGTTTCTCCATACGTCTAAGTGTCACCTTACCTAGTTTACTAAGGGGACACTTCGTGACGATAATCATGAATAGCCTGCAATACTGCAGGACATAGGATTGATATTGAGACAGATCTTTGTTTGTTTACGTTGAGGTGGAAATGGTCGACTTTAACACTCAATGGCAGCAAGAGGGCGAATTGCTGGGATTCTTCAAACTTGTTGGGAGACGTGACCGGATTGCTTTGCTATCACAGGACCAACTTCGAGCCAGGCAGTGCAGAATCATCACAATTGGAACTTCATGGACAGTCATTTCTACGTGATCGACCACCTGAAGCAGCTATTTACTGAATTTGATTCAAAGAATGCGAGGTCGTGGCAGGGGGTCGGAACAACACTCAGAGAGTTAACATATATAAATGAGAAGTTGATGGCGTTGGTTTCACAACAATTGCCATGGTTAGAAGGCATGGTTGGTTTCACAACAATTGCCATGGTTATAAGGGCAATAAATCTGCGCAGGCCCGGTTTCAAAAACACTCCATTTCCGAGTTCCTGTTTGCCTCGGTTTCAAAGCGAGTCCTGGTGCCCAACCATTGATATGGAAATAAGTTGTGTTTTTTCATGCAAATCAAACTCATTATCATTTGGATGGTTTAGAAAGAAGGCTCGCTTTGAACCAGCGGGAAACAGTGACTCGCAAAAGCGTCGGAAGCCGAGCCTCCGGTCAGCAGGTTAGCGCACTGTCGACGAGGCTAGATGGGCGGAAGTTAACATTTAAAACTAAGTCCCGTTAGAGAGGAATAAGAGTAGGTAATCACTGAAATTGTTGTAATCAATAGACCTTTCTACCGATACGGCGGCCATCTTGAATTCTATTGTTCTGAAAAAGATATTATGGGATGCCTGGGGGTGGGGAGAATTCGCACATATTGTAGATATAAACTTAGTTTTGGTTTAAAGTTTTTCAAACCCGATCAGATTTTGTGTTTCCTTTGTCTCAGATTATTTATAGTGTGAAACAAAGGATTTAAAAACAAGGTGGCTTGAACATTTTCAAAGGAAAACCACATTTATACCCATAACTTGTACGAATTTGGTCTCTAGGCATCCCATAATATCTTTCGCAGAACATGAGAATTCAAGATGGCCGCTGTATCGGTAAGAAAAGGTCCGAGTATACCTTAGCACCAGTAGGCAGAAGAACCTTGTCACAACCCCTCTGTTTTGTAAAGCTTCTGTAAAGAACTTGATTCACCATGCTTCCGGTGTTCTCTGTAACATCAATCACTTTGTCCAATTTATCTGGAATTAGCACATCAATAAATGAAAATGGCTGAACTTCTAGATTGGGATACTAGTTTTGCCAGAAATGGGAATCCTGAAGCAAATTGTGCGAGTGTGACACGAGCATCCTATAGCTCAGTCGAGTGGGAAGGCATCCCAACTAGTAATCGGGAGGTCACGTGTTCCGTTAACGACAAAAGATGTCGCGTTCCCCCCACCCCCTCCCTTGTCTTTGTAATGAATGATATGCTCGTTGACAGAACCGCGCCAACATTTGGAATTCTGCCTTCCAATCCTAGTAAAAGGTATGTGATGAATAAATCTTTACTTACAAGTTGGAGGGAAGGAATCGCCGTATTTCAATGTGTATTTATGCTGAAGATTCGTCACCACAAGGTTCAGCTTCGAACAAAAAAAGAGATACACCATGACCTTCAATTAAATGCCTTCAGAATTTAAGAAGTCCACTGGTTAGCTAAACCGTTTTTGCAACTCCGCGATGGCTTCACGCTTTGGCTTACTTGTCATCTTACTTAGTGGCTGACCAGAAAAATTCGCACGACTTTGTCAACCAATCGAAACCAACTATGCACGCCACTCGCTCGTACGTGTTTTCCCGCGCTCGGGCGCCACGTTCATGTATCCAGCTATCACAGATTCGGATGGGAGAACTAGTTTTTAAATCACCTTCGCGTGCTTTAGACAATAAGGAGACAGCAAATTACTGTTATTGAAGCCTTTTTTACCATTTCCATGTCCTTTGGTTGGCAAGAAACAAGGAATTGGAGTTGTGTGGACGCGACTAGTTTTTATAACTAGAAACTCGAACTCATAGTCAATTCGGTACTCATAGTAAAATTTGAAGGACACTCCCACAATAGCTCTGCCCGCTCTCCACTTGCGTTTAATATTTTGGTACATTTCCCTGCCGCCATCTCCTAAATGATGACGTGAGATCACCAAATTTAAGGTTCTGTGGAGGACGTGAGCACATGACAATGAATTTTCTATTCTCTCTCTACGCATTTTAAATGCGGAATGACATGAAATAGGTTTGTCCTTTAAATACCGTTTTTCAATCACCCTTGTAACCCATTCCTTTTTTAAAACCCGATGACATCCTTCTAGAGAACCTACCGACTCTTGTTGCTCGCGTCTTGTCTCTGCGTCGACGCCGTCGGCTTTTCGCTTTCGACAGAAACTACTGACGCACACGACGAAAGTGGATATGATGTTCAAAGGAACTGGGATGGGATGATAATTGCTATATGTTTGGATTGTAACAGATTTATGAAATGCCCACTCTTTGCGAGAATTATCCTGGGAACAAAAATAAATCTGAGTTAAAATCGCGGTAAAGTAAGGTCATTTGCTAAATAAAAGACAATGCAGTATATAGGCTATAGTTAAGTCCGGTAGACTCTATAGCACGGCACTCACAGAAACACCACCTAACTTGGCGTTAAATAAGACTGAATAAAACAAGATTGTATCCGCGTAACTAATGATAAATTCATCCTTCACAATCACTATTCAAAACCCGCCTAAGGTGTTGTTGGACGATAAGACTTTTTCAAGAGCTTGTGGACAAAGGGAATCTGCTGCGCTGGCAAAGGCAAACAGCAAAATTTATTTCATTATTTTAATACCGTCGCATGAACGTTGAAGGTCAAAAGACCTGGGTCAAAGGACAAGGCAAGCTTTTCGCTGGCAAGACGTTCTTGTTCAGAGAGAGACCATATGAGGGCGGGGAGCAGTCAAACGATCATAAGGGACTTTAAGATCTACGACGCTGACGTCCATGAGAAACGTCATTTCAAATTGCTAGTTCACGTCTTGCTAACGTTTTCGTGATTATTCCAGTTCGCTCAACTTCTACAAACTATTCGAACTCTGCAGGAACTGAATTGCATGGGAGGAACGGTGTTCAAACTAAGAAATGAAATCAAAATTCTCCATTGTGTGTTCGCGTTTTCCTTAGAACTTGAAAATTGGTCATTTGACGTTTTAGATTGGCAGAGAACGGGAAAGAAATGTCCCAAACTTCAAACGCACGTGCAGCGCCATTGTTTTGCTCATGAAAGTCTATTGTTTAACGCCGTTGTCGCTGACGTTGCCGTCGTAGATCTTTAAGTCCCTATTGCCCCTCCCGAGGCCGGCAACCTTTCTCCCCTCCCCCGAAGAAAAAGTATACCTGCACTTGTTGATATGTATTAGATAGCAGGGCGATTAACATGTTAATGAGGAAAATGAGGGTCGTCACAAGATAAACAGCAAATAACAGCTGAGCGAGCGTTTCTGAGAGTGAATCGGCTGATCTGAAGAAATCCAATCCATTTGACAAATCAAGCACAGACTGGCCCAGATGAATAGTTACTTTCCACCAACTGGAAAAACAAATAAATAATCGTAATAAAAAGGTTTTGATAACATTAGACAAAGCACTCAAAAACAAAATCTGAAGTACTGCCTGTCTAGTGTTTCAAAAAGAAAACATGAACCAGTGACCGTGCGATTGCGCAGTACACTGCTTTACTAACTGAGCTATTATGCAAGATTGTGACCAAAATGGATCCGCCAAAATCAGGTTGGACACTTTATGACGAATACATAACAAAGAACGATGACTCCAAAGTCAGGTTTTCGTTTCACTTGAAATCATATGAAGTGTGTCTTACTTCACACTTCAAAAGAAAGACAGAAAAAACCCTCAGATATCGGTGTTAACTATATCGCTAGTCTGGCGAAGTGACGTTGAAAGAATCGGAAATGTTTAAGGTACGTATTGCCCTATAAGGTACTTAGATTAGTCATCGTTCTCTTTTGTGTATTCGTCATAAAGTGTCCAACCTGATTTTGGTTGGATCCATTTTAGTCACAACCTATTATGCAAGCCAACTGGGATCTCCTCACTTACTCTCATGGCGGCTATATTGGTGTACCTAAACAAAAGAAACGGCGGCCATTTTGGTGCTAACTGGGATCTCCTCACTTACGGGTTCGTGTTATACCCCGTAATATATCGTTTTGACAATAACGTCATGGCGGTCACATTGGTGTATCTAAATAAAGAAACGGCAGCCATTTTGCTGTGTCCCAAAACAATCCTCGGGGAATTGAACTCCATTCGTATGCAAATATTTCCTTTTGTTTCAGTAAATCAATATGGCCGCTGGTCACGTGAGTGGAAACGATCTATGGGCGAATGTGTCATGGAGAATACATGAAAAGCTTGGGAAAGCTTGTCGTTGCAAACTCACCATAGTATGCCGGTTTTCTGGCACAAGCTGAAAAACGAAAGCCACAGATCAGCAAATTTATTCCTGTAGGCGAGGCACTGCCACCGCAGTGAGCTAGTTTTGGCATAATTATTCTCAAGGGCAGATGGAAGAAAGTAATAGAATCACGAGTGTATATTCGACCAACTGGTCTCAGTTTAGAGTAAATTCTCTTTTGGATCTTGTGTTCTTTTCCCTACTTACTAAAATCAATCAAACACTGAGAAGGAGGGGTTGGGGAGGAGAGAAACCAGCATCCGAAGCGAAGGGTCTCGGTTTGTATTTGTATGATGCCAGTTCGATGTCTCGGAATCTCTCGTATCCCGATAACCCCTAATAGCTGGTTCTGTCAAATGGAAAGCGGCCCAAGCAAGCCGTACTACAGTGAAGGCAAAATAAGACTTTTTTTTGGGGGGGGGGGGGTGGGGGG
>BLFK01000450.1:302594-322086 GCA_014634185.1 Astreopora myriophthalma | reverse complement strand
CCCCCCCCCCCCCCCCTCCAAAAAAACAAAAACAAAAACAGATCCATACAGTCTCTAATTTTCCTGATTTTTAAAATCCTACTAGACTGTTTCGATCTAACTAAAGAACCTCAACTTCGGTAAACAGACTAATTTTTACACGATCTTTCTAGTAACGGGCCTCAATTTTTAATTGGGTCGCAACTGAAAAACTCATCCCTCCTCAGACCCCATTTGATCTTTGGAATAGCCTATTCGATGGACGCAGCTCTGCTGCATTTAGTTTTAAGGGCCAATGTTGTTGTTGTTATTGTTTCTTCATCTATAGCTTTCTTCCTCCATCCCACGAACCCACTGTAATAGCTGCGTATTGACACAAACCGACTAATTTTGAACTTTGGAATGTGCTACTAGATGGACACAGCTCTAATGCATGCATTTAGCTTTAAGAGTCAAAGTTTCTGGCCCCAGTCGTTCGAAAGGTGGATAACGCCATCCACTGGATAAATCGCTATCCAGCGGATAAATGCTAGCAAATCCAATTGAGTTATCCAGTGGATAGTGAGTTACCCCGTGGACAGCGCTATCCCCCCTTCGAACAACTGGGGCCTTGCAGGTGTGTTTGTTTCGATCCATAGTTTTCTTAGCCAACGCCATGAGCCATTGTAATAGCTACGTATCGATACAAATTACTTCGAGTCAAACAATATAATTTTAGATCAATAGCCAAGGATACGTTATCAATCCAAAGCGGTGCAAAGGCAATTTAAATTTCAGCGCAGCGTCCAGTTTGGCCTTGTAAGTGATTTCTCCAAATCTGGGGCCTGCTAAGGGTGATCTACATTTTAACCCCGTGGATAAAAAGCTTCACAGTATCGTGGCCAAGTGGTCGGGCACCGGATTTGAAATTCGGAGCCACTGTCCCAAGTTCAACACCCCGCTCTGACTACTAGATGAAGTTGTTCTGGGTAGACCCTGGTTGATCCCCTCAGCTGTGCTTCTAAATAGACACCTAGCCTGTCTCTGCACAGTGGGGGTCCTTAAGTCTGTTACTTTAATCCACATGATTTGTTTTATTGGCTCTCAAACGCCCCTCAAATAGACCGTAGGCAAATGGCATGTTTACCTCCTAACGTTGTGTGCGCTTGGACGAACATTCTTCGAGGGGTCTTGCGTGCCAGCACTGTTTTGCGGAAGGCTAGAAACTCATCATCAACCATCGAGTATTTTTCATACAAGGCTTTCCCGCCACTGTAATCTGCTGTTGACTTGTACACCTGAGCGTGGTAAGGCAATAGTTTGACTGGGTCACAAGAGGAATTTCCAGTGACCATCAAGACAGAAATCGCTATGCGTTTTTGTCTTAATGAGATCGTTAGAATCTTGGGATCTCTACGACCTTTAAGGAGTAGAGAAATTACGACTCCGGCTAGAAATAGCGGTTCCGTCTTCTTCATCTTCTCTGTCGTAATTAGCTAGGCACGTTAAAGAACGCATATGCTTTTCGAAAAGAGAAGGGACTCAAGGTGAAAGGGTGTTATGTCATGAATTAAGTGGATGCATGCTCGGTGATATTAGCTAAATAGGTGGTGTGCAGCCCATCTCTAGTGACACAGATAACAATAATGAAATGTGCAAATGCTGGATGACGAACAAATGGAGCTAACAAGAGATCTATTGTTTTCGTCAACCAACATGGCGGCGATGACGTAACGTGCACACCACCTATAGGATACTCTTAAATGATGATCACCATGATGATGATGATGATGACGAAGATGACGAGGACGATCACGATCAAGACATCCTTGCATACCAACCTGCAACTTTCTGAGGAAGTCACCAATGGCTGGTCTACCCACGGACTCAATCTTTTCTCGGTCAAGCTTGATCAACAGGTCTGGTTTACCGTCTGAGCCGCTTAACCTGCTCAGCTGCACCAGCCCTTCCCCTGCTTCTAAGAGCACGCGCAGAATGACATAGCGCGCCTGCATATGAGCCTGGAAGAAAAAGAAACAAGCAGGATGTGAAACTGCACCATTATAAAGCGGTTAATCGAGAACGTTCAATTTCTTTTTCCTTGAACAAATCTTTGTTTACAGTCAAAACACGTCAAGCGTTCCTGTCAGGAGTGGATTAATACGTTCATCGTTGCACGTTTGATTTCATTGATCAATTGAATAGTCCGGTCCTCGGATAATAATTCACAATTCAAAACAGGCCTCAGCTCAAAATTCGACTGATTTTGACTGGATTATTGCTGGCGTGCCAGGCCGGTAAACTATCAAATTCTCAGGCCGGCCTGCCACCGGAAGCCTGCAATAATCCAATCAAAATTTTGAAGTGAGGCTTGTTTTGAATTATTCATCCAAGGACCGGATCATTCAAATGATTAATGAAATCAAATTTGCAACGACGAGCGTACTAATCCACTCGTAACAGGAACTCTTGACGTGCTTTGACTGTAAGACCAAAAAATAAGTTTCAGCTTCCATTCCCTACAAGAACAAACGGTACAAATTCTTCATCAAAGATCAATTTGACGAAAGTCGCGAAATTTATGGCTGCAGTTTATCCTTTCTGCTAGTTCACTCGGAGCTCAAAAGCACAAAAGCTGATGGACTATGTGATTGTGTCAATAGGGTACCACCAATCGTAATAAAAACATGAGTGAGGCACCCACCGATAACACAGGGCCTGAAATAGTCTGAATCCTCCAAGTTAATCAGTTTAGGCACAGGGACACCAAAGAAGGTACTTGAAACAAAACTTTAGAATTATATCAAGCATTTTGCTTCGGCCATGAAGAAAAATAGTATGTCTTCGTTGAAGAAGAAAAGATGGTGAAAAACGCTCACTAAAGTTGGAAATAACAGGAACAAGGGTTTTGAAATGTTGAAAAAAGCGCGTAAGTGTCCTTTCAGCGAAGACAAGGAAAATCCCCGTTAAGAGACTGTCAATTGAAAATGTTAGAGGGCCGTATTATCTTCGACGCACCTGTCTCCATTTGTTATTTTCAGGCGTAAAAAATTCTAATCCTAGAAGGCCTGCTCGCACCATATTAAGCCAGTTGATATAAACTATGTTGTCTGCATCAGAGCCTTCGTGGCCAAATATTCTACAATGAAATGCCGTATGTGAAGGTTAAGTAGCATACTCCCAAAAACTAATCGAATAACCCACCCCGTTATGTACCAATGCAACCCTAACTCAGCTCAAGCCCACCTCAACCCCAGCCCACGATCCATAACCCAACCATAGGCCAAGCTTAAGCCAACCAAGGCCAGGTAAAAAAAACACACAGACAACTATATTGAGAAGGCAGCCTGAAGAGCCGCTTCGTAAAGTTAGCCCCGTAAAGAAAATCGATCGCCTTCTTCTGTTTTCCTCCTACTTTAATTCTACAACCTTAGAGGGAGAGGGTTTAACAGAAGGAGAAAGAGAATGTTCTGACATCCCAGCAGTATTCCATATTGGCCATCTTAGGCTGGAGCGGCCGCTTCCGGTGGCAGCCTCGCTCCAGGCTTCCTAGGTTTCGGGGAAGGCGCGCGTTTTTTGTGAGAAAAAGCAAACATGTCGGAAGCGGATTAAAACGTGTTTTTTTTGTAAAGTTTATTTGGTCTATCCATAGGCCCTTCAAGTTTGTACTATAGAAAAATTAACAACCAATGACATCCTGACCTGAGAACGTCTTTTTTTGTACACAGAAAGATCCCTACACATTCGGCGCGGCATTCCTCGTATGATGAGCTCAGATCAGCAAACCGAGTGTACCAAGTCTCCCCGTCCGTATACCAGCTTGTGATCTAAAAACAACGACATCATTGTTAACTAGGGGGAGGGGGTGTTTACATGCACCATACCGGCAGGACAGTCATTCTCTCCGTTACGAGTTTCTCCCAATTGATTCTCTCTCATTGAGTTGTAATCGTTTCCACGTTTTAGTACAAAATCTCATGCGAGTTTAAGTCAACGGAATGAGTTCATCCCGGTGGCTGACCTGGATCGGAAAAACGGTATGTAAATTCCAAGGGGGCAGAGTTACAAAGTTATACCAATATCAACACCGCGGTAAAACGCACTGCGCATGAGTGCGAATTTGGGCTTCAGGTTAATTACACAATGTAAACAAGATAAAATCCCGTACCGCGAAGTTTGAAAACAAAAAGTAAGAGTTAGCATGAGAAAGTGGGAGAAAGGTTAGTCTCGTTGAAAAGTTTATTCTTCATTTAAGTTCCAAGCGCTTGCACCAAGGGGTTTGATGTTTGCACCCGCAACGAAATATGAGAGATTTTCGGGCGCGTTGGCGCTCGACAAGAGCCAATTTTTTTAACGCAGTTCTCCCTGTTGCGTTGGTTTGGTTGTGTGGTTCCCTCGCAGAAAAATGTGGGAAAGCCAACAAAAGCAGCCGTAAATGTGCCGGTAAAAAATATTTTCTGCAAACCAGAAATGCCGAAGTTAACGCATGCGCATACGTTTTGTCGCGGTGTTACCAATATCACTTTAACTTTGTATCACTTCTCATTCTGGAGCGAACTGGCAAGCCTTAGAAGACCGGGACTACTGATTAACGGACACACTGCCGGACATGCGCTATATTATGTCCAGAAATGCACCCTCAATTTTTTGTCTGGTAAATATGAAAGCTTAATCTAGATAAGTCACGCGAGACGTTGCATTGCAACCAAGATAAGATTAAGATAAAAAGAGTTCTCGATAGGCTATATTCGTATGCTCACAGTTGGACTGGAACCAGCACTGAATGGAGGCTGACGCGGGGGAATGAAAATTATTCCCCCCCACCCCCCCGCATGAGCCTCCACTGCATGCTAGTTCCAGTCCAACCGTGAGAACACGAATAAGGTCTATCGAGTTAAACCAAAACCGGATTAAAATTACCTTGGCGAATCAGTACAAAACCAGACAATCAAATAAACCAATAAGAACCAAAGCTATAACCTGTAAGCGGCGGAAAAACAGGAGGGCAGAAGTCACGATTGGTTTTCGTTTTGGTCCTAATTGGTGTGAAAACTCCCGTTAAGTTTCTCTCCCCAATCAAACCAAGCGTTGCAATGCAAAACCCGCTTCGAAACATTCTCCTTACTTTTTCTCCAGTTTCTGTGTGTTTGACGCTATCAATATCAAAATTGTAGGTACCATCAGACCGCTGAAAGAAAAAAAAATCTCACATAAAACAGAAAAGCTGCTGCGTAATAACGTAAATTGAACAACGAGCGGTTTCGAAAAGATAGCACAAGGTCGGTCATGGCGCACGGACCTCGCTGCGCTTGGTCCGTACGCCATGACCTCGGGCCAAATATTTTCCGGTCCGGCCCTCCCACTATGTCAATAAGTAAATACCGCCTCAGTCATCCGTACACAGTCAATACGGCTGACATTTTTGTACCGGGACACATTGCGGTGTTTACTTGAGGTCTTACCGTCCCTATACTGGCTTCAACAGCTCAATTCAGTCCTCAGGACTTCGCGCTAAAAAACGAACCCAGCCCTGCATTCTCGAGAATTCGGTCCTCGATGGGCGACATAAGTAAAGCTGTTTTGTTACCTTGACAAAAAGCTTTCCGCTTCCATGACCTAACAACTCATGAAGGCCAACTTGGACTTCAAACGCAGGAGCTTTGAGTTTTGTAAATAATTCCTGAAAGAAAGGAGCAAAGTATTTTCTTAACTGAGAAAGTTAAGTCCTCATCAGTGACTTCTAGCCATTGTTTTCGACACACCGACATGCTACGACTGAACTTTATATTACACCAAACTAAGACAATTGTTTATAGCTTTAATGTCTCAAATGTTCATTGGCTTTGGGTTTTATATAAAGGCGTAGATATTTACACACACTTGTCGCGCTGCTGCCGATTCTTTTCTGAGTTACCTCTTCTCTCCCTTTCTCGCCAACTGGCGGATTGACTGGTTCTTGAGGCCTGTCCTCTGGTTCAGTGTTTATTACGGGCGCTTTCCATTTGACAGAACTGACCGGCCAGACCGGGCATTTGGGTGGGCTAACTCTACAACGCCTTCAAAATGATACACTTCTCGAGCACGATATATACTCCTCTAGAAGAATGTGAGCTGAAGGATACCATGCAACTCTTTGTTCAAATTGCTGCATTCTCTTTGCAAACTGACCGGTCTGGCCAAAAGGAGTACGCCCAAAGTTGGCCCTTTTTGTTTTGTTCTGTTCTGTTTGTTCGCTTGTTTGTTGTTGTTGTTGTTTTTTTTTCGTTTATGCATGTTGCACGAAGCATCGACCGTTGAAGAAAGCTTAACATTGAAAACGTCAGCTATTAATTATCCCTATAACACAAGTCATTACCATTTAGCTTTATGTGAAGCGGTTGCCCTTACTTGGTCCTCATTGCTCAGAAAAGTAACTTTTTTGTCAACTGAGTGAGCTGCCAGCACATTTCCCAGAGAAACATTCTTGAATCCTTCCTCTTGACGAATATCATCATCTGTATCACAGAGTAAAAAACGCAAAAAACCAAACAAACAAACAAACACACTCACATTGAGCAAGTAAAGACTGGATGCACGGTGAAATACGCTTTATTCCAAAATGGCCGCCACAGTAAATTATTGTGCTTGTTTGTTTTTAATTCAAATTAGTCCTTATAGCCTCGTTCGAGATAAAATACTATTTCGATTTTTTAGCTTACAAGGGCGAGAAATAGATCTTGTCCGGCTCTATTCTCGCCTACCGTTCTTTCCCCCCTCTGGTGACATTTAATCCGTGTACCATTGCCACACAAAAGCTGTTCACTTTGAACAGATCGTAAAGTATGTCGCTAGTTCTTCGCGAGATTTTACAGTCGAGAAGCAATTTTGGCAGTTCTCTACTTAATGTTTGTGAAGAATTGGCGCGCAAAAGCAAACGTTGACCAAATCGTATTTGCAGTGCGAAGGCACCTTCACGTTCTGATCAGTTATAACCAGGCGACAAAGGGCAAACTACGAAATAATGTTCAATGTGCTTGTTCAAACGAGTGCTCCCAAACAGAAAAACAGTTCGCGAGAGAAGTGCGATTTTACGACAAACTTACAGTTCGGTATGTTTATTCCAGCCGGTATCCCGCTGCTGCCAAACCCCAGTACATCGAGAGAAGTGAAGTCAGGCCTCAAAAATTTGTCTTTTTCGTAAGCAGGAGGCCAGGGAAGAGCTGGTAGAAGCTCCTCAGCACTGGATACCAGCGATGTAAACTTCGCACTCATTTCTTTGTTCACAACAGACACAAAACCTGCAAACAGGAACGGGAACACTCGCATGACGTTCAGTGTTACTTGTATTGCTGGTACGGATTCTTCCCCTCTCAGCTGCGGCATACTCGTGGGAGCTACGCGATTTAACTAGAATAAGGGGACGGAAACGATAATACAGAAAACACAGGTTTACCCTCATATTCCGCTCGTACACCAAATGGATCTCTGTACGTCTCAATGAATCCTATATAACTGTGACAAAGATAAAAGCGTTAATCAAGTGAAAAGCCGACAGATTGAAAATTTTCAGCATGCGACGAGCACGTATTTCACTACAAGTCAACTTTCTATGGTCTGACATATGAAGTAGTTAATCGCAAAGCGAAATCACCAACGGTAGGCAACTGATTTGGCTTTGCGTTGTCTATACGATTATTGAGTGAGGATTTCACGTGTTATTTCATTCTTGCGTTGTTTCCAAGGCGCCTCAGTCAGTTTTCTCGCCCTACTTTCACAAACCCAGAAAAGTAAGACTTAATAGAAATAGTAAAAGAGCCTCGAGTGTATAAAGTCACGCTAAGAGAGCGTAAAAGTTGCACTGTCAGAAGAGAACACCCTTCTTTTAAAATCAGTTATAACTGATCAGGCGTCAAAGGCAGGAAAATTGGCCAGAATACACTGAAACGGATTCTATCATCCATCGCTCACAGTATTACAATCTGCTTTGCCAAAATTCGTTTGAGCGCCGTGGCCAAGGAATTATGAGGCGAATGCTTTCTAGTTGGACTCCACCAAAGCCGAGCTGAGTATCATTGTTTCTAAGAAAATGGTTTGAACCCAGGAGTAACATACCTCGATTGAAAATGATCATCTGGGTGACTGGAGTCCTGAGAAGGACTGTTGTTGTTGACTGACGTTTCGACAACCTGTGCGGAAGCCATCTTCAGAGTCAAGTGATCGATTTTAGTCAGTCGAAAATTCAAAAACCCTGGTGAGCGATTCAAAAGGTGGAGTAGCCACCAGGGTGGAGTAGTCACCAGGGTTTTTGAATTTTCGACTGACTAAAATCGATCACTTGACTCTGAAGATGGCTTCCGCACAGGTTGTCGAAACGTCAGTCAACAACAACAGTCCTTCTCAGGACTCCAGTCACCCAGATGATCATTTTCAATCGAGGTATCATTGTTTCTGTTTGCCATTCCAACCCTGCCTGGGAACTACAGCCACTTGCACTCTCTTGTACGTATTTTAGTATCTGTTTCTTCAGATACCCAATATTTTTACACTGGAAGCACTGTTTTCAAGAATAGACTGTGTTCGTTCATGTGACCAGCAGCGAGTTTTGCATACTGAAACAAAAGGAAGAGTTTGCATAAAAATAGAGTTCAATTCCCAAAAGACCATTTCACTACTCCGACATGGCCGCGCTTCTTTGTTTTACTCCCCCAAATAGCCGCCGTGACATGTGAAAACACTCTATAAAGGAGACAACGCAAACACTATCACAAAATGAAAATTTACAGTTGAAATTATGTAACTCCTTACGTTTCCACTATGGGTCCCTTATCTCTGATCCAGAATCTTGAGCCATCTTTATGGGCATCAACAGAGCCTGTGTTGAAACTGTGTATGTAGTTCTTTAGCATGGAAAGCTCATTATCATTAGAAACGAATTCCTGAAACCACACCAAGTGACCGTAAGACGAAAAGGAATAAACAAGGGTAATAAAAAAACCAATACTGAATTGATCTGATTTCTGTAGCTTCCCCACCAATTAGTGTTCCAAGGCTAAATCAATTGACTGTTGAGTGAAGTTATTCCTCGCCTCATCGACGTTTATCATCACCCTTGTTTCACTTGCACAGAGCGGTTTTTTTCCTCGGGTGTCAAAAGTAATTAAACAATAGATCGTTCTCAGCCACGTGACCAGCGGCCATATTGATTTACTGAAGCAAAAGGAAAGATTTGCATAAAAATGCAGTTCAATTCCCCGAGGATTGTTTTGGGACGCCAAAATGGCCGCCGTTTCTTTGCTCAGGTACACTAATATGGCCGCCATGATGTCATGTGGAAACGATCTATTCCTTTAGGTTTGGTTTGCTGTACGACGAGGTCAAAAACTTGCGCGACCTTTTCAACCAACTGCACGCAAAACGAAAACCAAGTACGACTTCGACACTCTCGTTTTCCCGCGCTTAGAGCCGGTTGCGCTGACTTGCTCTGCGTTCTAATTGGTTGGTAAAACCACGTGACGAATTGTTTTGAATAGTGATTGGCTGAAGAGCGGATTTCTTTCAGAACCTGATTGGCTCTGTAAATACTTTGCTTTAGGTTTTACGGGCACTCGATTAAAAACCGCTCCAAATTTATTTGACAAAAAGCGCTGGTTTACATGAAGGTCTAAGCGAGATCGTTTATTCATTTTGAGTTATAACTAAAAGAGAGGCAAATGTACACCGCAAATAGCATAGCTAATCTAGGCGGTGTAGACTTGATATATACAACATAAAATAATAAATATGGGAAACCATATACATATAGATATCTACTAGAAAATTAATATATAAAGAGAGGACAAGATCATGACATACAAAAGAAAGAAATTAAATAATATCAATATCGTTTCAGTGAAACAAAAACAATGGTGCTAAACAAATAGACTAGACTTCAGTTGAACTTCGTAATTAAGACATCGAGGAAGACCACTTCGACTGGAAAATCATCTTAAGAACGAGAAAGTCGGGTATTATGAATTAAATGAAGAACTTCTTTTTCGCCTCAAATTCAGGGTTACATTAACCGTGTATCTACAAATTAATTCATAGTTACACACAATACCTTTGCCTTCTCCAGGTTTTCTACAACGTTTTTCAATAATCCTGAGTAGTCTCCTCTTTCTACTCGGAACGTGCAACCTTTAAATTCATGTGAACCTAAAATGGCTGTCACTTTATCTTCCTCTCCATTTGCTCCGAGGCACGGCTCAGCTGCATAACAACAAATTACGTAAGTTGCTAGTTGCAGAGTACATGGATTGGAAAATTAGAGGGCTTCTGAAGACTAAATCGAAAATTTGTCTTGAAAGGCAAATCGCTCAAATAAAGCGACTGATTTCATTTACTGCTACTGTCGCTTACCCTGCACTACTTACTAGAAAATTCTAGCCAAACGCACTTGAAATTATGTTCAACCGAATGAAATATCAATTGTGGTGCCTATATGTCAAATGTCAAAATGAGCGCATATTTGGTTTGTCTGTTTGTTTTTCACTATTCTGTTTATTCCTACACCAGGATTTAGGGGTCAGTACGCAGCTATTACAACAGCGCACGCGATTGGCTCAAAAAACAATAGAAGCATTCAAAGAAACAACAGAACCAATGAGCCCTGATCCTAAAAACAATAGAGCTGCGTCCTAACCAGATCCAATGAAATTAGAGGTTGTAAACAGCTGCGTGGTATATCGTGACCGAGCTCCTTTAAGGAATGGTTAAATTTATGGAGTTCAATTCCCAGGATTGTTTTGGGCACCAAAATGGCCGCCCTTTCTTTGTTTAGGTACCCCAATATGGCTGCTGTGACGTCATGTAAAAACGATCTATACTAGAGACGGATGATCCGTTTCTTTGAAGGTAATTTATAAACAGACGAATTACTAGACGAGGTAAAAACGTTGCCCAAGTTCAAGCAAAACGGATCATACGTCTCTAGTAAAAGTTCGGAAGAGGTACCAAGAGCACAACTTCAGCAAAATTAATATTCTGAGTATTCTTAAGGCGGACTTTTTGCAAGAGAATGTCTTCTATAAATCATCCCATTACCTAAGGACAAGCAATTTTGTGAATGCTCCATCTTAGCATTACAACACGCTGTGACTGAAAAAATCTCGCGCCACTTTGTCAATCAATCACGCCTTGCCATGTTTTACCGCACTTAGAACTTCCTCAATGTACAGTATAAATGCTTTCCTTTACTGCTTTCATAGCTGTGTTGCCACTCGCAATTGAAGGGCTATGACTAAAAATGCCCTTAGGGTGCGCTTCTCCATTTTTAAATCTCAAAACGGATTTTGTGTTTCTTTAATAAAATCCAAAAATGGATTTTGAATCTAAACAATACATCCTTGGGGAGGCTATTTAGATGAAATCTAGATCTCGATTTTTAGCATTCTTGATCCGTACGTTTCTTTGGGGATGGATCCGGAAAAAGTACATTTGGCAAGCGGTCTCCTTTTGCAAACAACATGTTCCCGCCAACATGAAAGATCGAGGTAATATTTTTCAGCGCCATTTATTTGCAAAACTGCCCGCAAGTGTGATTAAGAACTGCGTCGCTAAATGGAAGTTGGGTGCCAGAGACATCCAGGAGCTTCCACTATTGGCAGCCAGCTCCTAGATGGAGACTGCGCTAACCGCTCCACAAAACGCTTCACCAAACGCTCGCCAAAAACGCTAACTCTTCCCGCCACAACGCACCACGAACGTCCTTCGACTCACCAGGCCCAGGAATCCTGGTGCATGCGCTAATCTAAAAAGCCGCTAACCACAATTGGAACCTACGCGCTCTTTGTTGTTAACTCCGTTAAATTGCATTTAACTCATTAAAAAGATGTAAATGGTTATGACAACGCCACTGCGATAGGAATAGCATAATTCCTGGCCGACTGGAAGTCATTCAAACGAAAGCCAGTAGCTGCAATCGGTCGCTCGTTCGCTGTTTCATATTAAAGATTTTAGATAAATATGCTCAGAACATTCAGAAAATATAAAGTCTTGGGGCTTATGCGTTTTGAAACGCTTCGGGTGCGTTTATAACGCAGAGTGCAAAATCGGCTGAGCTATTAGTGCCCCCCTCCCCCCCCCCCAAAAAAACATCCATTTTCGCATATATGGTTTTATAGACTGCGAAGAATCTGTATGACAGGGGATCGGGAATACAATCTCGGATTTTCACAAAGAAACACTCTTAGTGTGTTGTTGTTGTTGTTTGTTGGTTGGTTTGTTTTTTGGGGGAGGGGATTGTGGTTTTTCACTAAACCATGGCAAGCCGAACAGAAAACAGAGGGTGAAATTTAGCCACAAACCCGTGGCAGGACAAAAACCTATGCTTTCAGTCCCGGCAAATCTCACTTCCATGCAGATGCCAACTGTCAAACGCTTCAAAATCATCATAGAAAAACAACCAATGAATCACGCTATCACCTGCTTGCCAGCAATTTCTCGTCAGCCGTATTGTAAATTGGAAAGGTGTTAAAATATCTACCAATCAGAGCCAACAGTCCGACACTCCAGTGTAAACAATGCATGGAAGTGAGATTTGAAGGCACAAAACCACAGGTTTTTCTTTTACCAACGTTTCGCAGTTTGTTGTCACCCCTTTGAAGCTAAAATTCGTCTGAGGAAAAAAAGAGAAAACTCTGGGACCAGGGTAAGCCCTTGGGCTATTTATTGCTGACAAGTTTGGCCAGAATTTAACAAAAATGACCAAACACAGAACCAGCCTTTCCCTTCAAAAGTGCTCTAAAATAAGAATTATAATTTGGTCCTGGAAAAATGAACTCTGTCTCACCAGTTGTTGCAACTGCAGCCAACCGAAGAATGTAAGTCTTGTGGCCATCTTTTTCCTCCTTGAAGAGTCTGGTGTTGTAGGTTTCTATTGTCTGATAATGCCCATTGACATGTCAGTTATTAAATAACTTAGAATAAGGTAAGTTAAGATTCACCCGGTAGTCATACATAGTTTGATGCTACTCTGGTTTGAAGATTTAATGAGTGTAACTTCTCAAACTCATTCATAAGTCCAAAACAAAGGAAATCACTACCGTGAAAGAAGTTTGCATATGTAATACATACATACATACATACATACATAATTTATTTGATAAAGCAGGTTATAAGTATTAAATAGGCAAGACAAAAGTCCTGATGTGGACCTGCACTATCTTAATAGTACGTAAATTAATTAACTATATAAAAATAAATAATAATAATTAAATAGATAAATAGATATTAATGACAATAGTTATGACTAATTTAAAGAACGGAGAAGAATATTAATGACAAAAATTATGCTTAACTAATGTTAAAAATATTTAAAATCTGAGGATTTGTTGGTAATACTGCAGGAGGCTTTAGTAAAACTAATAGATTTCAGAATATTCTTATTATCCTTAAGTTTCCTCTTGAAAATAGCTAAGTTAGAACAGTTCTTGATATCATCAGGAAGGAGGTTCCAAGCCAAAGCGGCTCTGTGCTGAAAGGAAGATCTGCCCACTTCTGTTCTTGGTCTAAGAATCTCAACATTTAGAGATTTTCTAAAATTATAAGTAGTCACGGGTTTAACTATTAAATCATTAAGAGGTTCAACGCAGTTTCCATAATAGATATTATATGTGATAACTAAAAGTCTCTTGATGTAAAATAAATTAATAGAGTTCCAATATGGAGCGTTCATGATATCGTCATTTGGAATGTTACAAGGTAAATTGTGAATAATTCTGGTTGCTCTTAAGTGAATTCGATCGATATCATCCATCAAGGCTGAGGAACAAGACCCCCAAACTACAATTCCATACAGAACACTAGGAATAATTGTTTTGTAATAAATAGTTTCTAAAATTGATTTGGGTAAAAACTTTATCCGTTTTAAAACTGCGACTTTCATGCTGAATGACTTACAAACATTTTTGGTGTGCTCTTGCCATGAAAGCTTGTTGTCGATTGTTAACCCAAGACATTTAGATGATGATTTGTATTCGATAGTACTATTACCATATGTCAAATGTGGCAATGGGCCAATAAAGCTCTGTTTCGAAATTATCAGGGCTTCAGACTTTGATTCGTGTGCTATTAATCTGTTAGACTGACACCAGGTGTATACCTGGTCTAATACAGATTGTAGAGTCAAGATGATATTGTCGGTGTTCTCGCCGATTGTAAAAATTGTCGTATCGTCAGCAAACATGAATAAATCACCACTTGATATCGATTCTGGAAGATCGTTTACAAAAATTGAAAATAATTTCGGCCCTAGTATTGAACCCTGGGGAACTCCATTTGTAATGGCTTTGAGCCCGGACTGATATCTTGATAATTGCACAAACTGTTTGCGTGCAGACATATAATCATCAAGCCAGGAATACAGGTCACCTGATATACCAATGGCTTTTAGCTTTTCCAGCAAGATGGTATGATTCACAGTATCAAATGCCTTGCGAAAGTCAATGAAAAGCACTCCAACTTTCAGACCCCTGTCTAAAGCATTTTTCCATGTTTCTGTTAAGTGAAGTAAGAGGCTTTCAGTTGAATAATTTTTCCGAAATCCCCATTGCTTGTGACTCAACAAACCTTGTGTCTCCATATGGTTGTTCAAGGTGTCACTGACAACATCCTCTAAGATTTTACCTGGGATACTGAGGAGGGAGATAGGTCTGTAGTTATTTACGTCAGTTGATGAACCTTTCTTGAATATGGGATTAACGCGTGATAACTTCCAACTCGAAGGGAAAGATGCATCACTCACACTCTTCCTAAAGATCGGTAATAAACTATGGATAACAGAGTCCCCGATCAGGGAAAAGTCCCTGGGGGATACATGGTCGGGGCCAGTGGCTTTCTTGGGGATAGCAGCTTTCATCAGTTTGTTTTTAATGAGTTCCCAACTCATGTCAATATTGTCCTTAGTAGGTGTGACCCTAGTAATAAAGGGGTTTAAGGATGATGGATCCAATGGATCAAGTTGCTTGGTGAGGTCATTGCTAATATTCACAAAAAAGTCATTGAAATACTCAGCCTTCTTCAAATCATGTGTTATTATCTCCTCATTATGATCAGAGATTGGGCCAATGTTTTTGATCTTGTGCTTTCTCAAGACTTGGTTAGACAATCTCCAAAATTCATTAGGGGTAGAAGTTTCTTTAAATAGATTTTGCCAGTAAGCAGCCTCTGCACTCTTTAGTAGTTTCTTTACCTCATATCTCTTCTGTTTATACAGTCTCCATGTCTCGGACTCACCTGATGACTTTGCCTTCTTTAGGAGTTTGTATCTTCTGTTCATCTCTTTTCTAATGGAGGTGTTGATCCATGGAAGAGATGTAGCTCTTATTTTGACATTTCGTAGAGGCAAGTGGTGATGTAGGATTTCATTATACAAATATTGCCAAATTTTATGATAAGCATAAAATTTCGGCAACTTTAAACTCAAGTTTCTCTTAAAATACTGATTCCTTTGAGAAGCAATATCAAACACTCAAAAGAGTGTTTCATCCTCTATCTAAACACCTCGAATTCGGTTAAAAAAACTCGGTCTTTGGTCTTGTTTTCCAACTCATTTCTCGGTGTTTGTATATGTGATGAAACACTCTTTTTCACGTTTGATATATTATTTGAAAAGTTACAATTCAGTCCTCATCTCAAGAAGTATTACGAGAAGTAACCGGTTTTAAGCAGTTTTGGAGAAAAATCTTGGGGTAGCCATTGACCTTTAAGGCACCAGAAACATAATTACACTCATTGGCCTTAGAATCTCACGTAGATGGTGAACAATCGGCCCTCGTGAGCAAGGTTCTAGCTACAGCCTTTTTGTGGCAAATAGGCTGGTGGGAGTCAAGTGCGAGATGTCTGTAAGTACATTTATGTGTGGGTTTACAGTAAACACTTGTCTCTAAATGTCCCTGGTCCGTCCTGTGAACATTTAAATTGAGAAAAGACAGGTGTCTGTCACTTCCACATTCAATGGTGAATTTGATAGACAACTCAACTGAATTTAAATGTGACAGGAAGCATTCTGCTTCACTTCCGCATACTGCAACCAGGTGAGGGAAAAGGGCTCTGGGAACGAGGTTGCAGATAGCACCAAAATGACATGGTCTACATTTCGTTTGCATAACAAAGGTTGGACTGCTGAAGAGGCCAGCCCTTTGTTCCACATCTTCCATTGCCATGTTGGCAATGAGAGTGGAGACAGGAGAACCCATAGCCGCGCAAAAACACAATAACTGTCTAAATTCTTGTGTGCTCATTCGCTAATTTTTATCATCAATAAGAGTACAGACAGATACATTTTTAATTTATGCAAAAATCTGTCAACTTTTTAACCAATGACTGTTGTAAGTAGCCAATCAGAAAGCAAGGAAAGCTATTGACAACGTGCACGTCAATTTGAATAAAATTCATCTTTACGGCTGTTTACTGCTCTTTTCCAACATTTTAACCAGGCAATTACCGTAACCATTTTGGGGAGTTTGTTATCGTAAAAAACAAATTGACATCGGTTTTTTTGTGCCTGTCCTCTTATTGATGATAAATTGCACCATAACATTGTCAAAGTTTGCTGTGGAAACCACTCGCCCATGGCTCATGATTTGCACAGTCACTTTGACAATGTTACGACGCAATTTATCATCAATAAGGGGACAAAAGAAGTGACATCAGTTTGTCAAGCTGAAATGCAAATTGCACAGTGTTGAGAAAAAAGACAGCAAATCAATCACAACCTCCATGGGCAAAGAAGTTCTGTTTCAAGGAGGTGTCTTCTCTGAGTCTTTTTTCGGCAACTCTAATGGCAAGATCTACTGGGATTTTGGTGAGGAGGGAAACAACGTCGAATAACACCAATTCGTCTTCTGCGATAAGTTTTGTGGCTTACGAAATCTGCAAAATCACAAGAATTTTTGACAGTGTAATGAGTATTCCCAATAACAGGTGACAAAATTTTTGCGAGACAACTTGAAACTGCGTAATTCGGAGAATTGAAGAAGGAGACTACGTCTCAAAGGGATTCCAATCTTATGGATTTTTGGCAAGCCATAAAAAAAATATCACCAGAGAAGCATCAAACTATGTCTAACTTACAATAATTACTATAATAATAATCATCATCATCATCATCATTATTATTGTTATTATTATTGTTATTATAATTATTACAATAGGCATTCATCAGTGTTAATTAGAATAAACTGTGCAACAGCAATGACGTGCGCCTGTCCTGCAAATTACATTACCTTTTCTTTCATAAATTCTTGGGCAAACTCAGCATCATCCTTGCTGCAGTTACTAGAATAATAGGTTGAGAGACCCTGAAAATGTTATTGAATTAACATTCATACATGTATCAGGTGGAACGACTTCAATGGGTGAAAGATTGCTAAAATCAACAGGATTTAGCATTAATTCACCAAACCAGGGACAAACATTCCCCTATCCACAACCTCGGGAACGGGCCTCGGTTGTTCAAAAGGTGTATAATGCTATCCACTGGATAAATCACAATTTAGCAGATACATGTAAGTACTAGCAAAACCAGTTGGGTTATCCATTTGATAGGGATTTATCCAGTGGATACTGCCATCCACTGTTCAAACAAATGTGCCCAGGTGGATGGTACAGTAAAAACCCACATATAAGAACCTAACATTTAAGAACCTGTTAGGCTAAAATTTCATTTTTAAGCACCCTTCGCATAAGAACCATTTTAGGCTAAAATCCTAAAACAGGTTCTTATTTTCAAAAAAAAAATATATATATAGGTATATAGAATTAAGAAATTTTCTAAAAAAAAAAATAATACAGTACTATAGGTTTGATTGTAACAGAATCAGATTAAAATAGTATGGTATTTTGCTTAACGAAGCCTCCAAGAATACTGTTTTTGGACATTAAACACCAGATCATTTAAAAATTCAGCTTTATTTCTTGAACAAAAGTTAAGAACCTAACTAAGAACCTAGTTAGCCTAATTTTACACTAAATACCATTTATATAAGAACCTGTTTAGGCTAACTTGGAAAAACCTAGGTTCTTATACGCCGGTTTTTTACTGTAGTTATAATCTACACTGTAAAGTGATTTTGACACCAAGCTGGCTTAGCCTTAACTATCCCAAGTTGTAGGCAGAAAATGGGGGGTATGAGGATTAAGAAGCAGGGGTAAAAGATTTTTTTTTTTCATATTATTGCCCTAAATTTGTGCATAAAGCAGGGGACAATTATTTTAGTGCAGTTGGTTTTAGCTTAAATTAGTTGCAATTTTGGGAATGAAAAAAAAAGTGTGCAAAAGTTACTTAGGAAGTATTGAAATCCACCCTTTCAGTCACTCGCTATTTTTTTTTTCTTTTAACACATTCATGATGACTAAATTAATCATGGCTCTTACTTGTTGACCCAGACCAAGTTGCCGTATTTTGGGACTGAGAGAGTACATGGCTTCCCCACAGGCATTCCATAACTGTTCTATTCTCTTAGAGTCAGTTTCATATGCTTTGCTTGAGAATACGATTCTTTGAAACTTTTCCTACAAGTCAAAGTAACACATAATCAAATGGCAACATCGCATCAAGATACACGTAACTTGATTTTCAATAAATTTATGAATTGTACAAACTGTGGTAAGTTGTAAGAATCGAAAATGAAAAATAACAAAATTTACCTTTGGTAAATCTGGAACAAACTTTGTGTCTCCAAATGATTTGTAATTTCCAAGGTTACCAAAGAAAGCAGCAGTATAAATTAAAAAGTTCTAAGATAAGATAATAAGAAACAGTGTGAAACCATGATCACATTCAATGGACCACTTTCAATCATTATTTTAAAATTCAGCTTCAAACAATGAACATGACTTCAAGGCTGTGGGGAAGAAAATAGGTATTTTACCAGTTTTTCCCCCAGTGAATTGTGTGAATTGAGTGAATTTTGGGCTATTGATCACAGAAAGTTCCAACCTCTTAACTGGCTTTAACTCCTAATAGTGCCACTGATAGATTTTACTCTAACTCGTGACTGGGAGACCCCTCAGGGCTTAAGGGGTTAACAACCTCTGCATCTGATCAAAAACTACATCTCCATTAACCCTTTAACTCTCAGTAGTGCCACTTGTAGATTTTACTGTCTAACACCAGATGATTTTACTCATAACTGGGGTACCCTTTGGGGCTTAAAGGGTTAAGGATGATCTTGGACTCATTATTTGGAAAGGCGGCAATCCCTGAATTTGTAATTGCTGGACTAACTATTTGGAATAAGAACAGAATAGAGAGATTTAACATTGTGTTTATTGCCAACAGCAAACCGCGGGCTGCTCCTTGTTATAAAACCATGAGAATTCTCTTATTCTAGCTTATTTCTCTGTTTTCAGTACCTGCTTGATAGCTGTGAGTAACAGGCAAAATATAAGCTAAAATCAAATAAATTTCATGAGTTTTTGGTAAACAGCAAATTTCAGCCTGACGTTTGCCGTTTGCCATAAATGTGATGCTAAATCTCTCTAATGTGAGCATTCATCTTTGTTTCCTAGGTAG
>BLFK01000450.1:290094-297594 GCA_014634185.1 Astreopora myriophthalma | reverse complement strand
CACTTCCATGATAATCTAATTATTAGCGAGTGAATCATATTACACAAAAAATCACCAATCACAGTCTCCAACATGTGGTCAGTTTTTGCTATTTTCTTTATATGACTTGGTATATAGGTCATTTGATAAAAATATAATAACTTGAGCAAAAATATATCATGAAAAAATAAATTAACAAATAACTGAAAATAAAACCTTACACGGGTGCAAGAAATTAGTGACACATACAAAAAGTCATAATCAGAAGCTAACATCATATTTTCACACTTAACATCAAAGGAAAATACCAGTCCACTACCACATTGATTTTAAATAGTCTTCTCCAAACCAACTAAATCAGCACTGACTTCCCACAGTTTCTTTGCCACAGCATCATCTTTGCCTTGCTCGGCTACTTCTTTGGGCTTGCAGTCACTGTAATACAATCCGGACTCTACGTCATCGGCCACTGCGCAATGGATGGTTGTCTGAGCACCTTGCTTAGGGGTCTTGAAAACCAGCCACACTATTGGAGCAAACACTAATGAGGCTAAGTATGACTTTGCGATGGACAAGTGACGACCTAATTCAGTTTTCACAGCACCAGGATGAAGAGAAGTGACTATGACATCAGTATCATCCAGCTTCTTGCTCAACTCACGAGTAAACAAGACATTAGCGAGTTTACTCTGTGCGTAGGCGTGCCCTGGTTGGTATTCTTTCTCGCTTTGCAAATCATCAAAGCGTATTTTTCCTCTGGTATGGGCCAAAGAACTGACATTGATAATGCGACTTGGCTGGGATCGTAGTAGGATATCCAGCAGCAGATTTGTAAGAAGGAAATGGCCCAAATGGTTGACGCCAAATTGCATTTCGAACCCGTCTTCTGTTTTCCAATAAGGGCATCGCATGACTCCTGCATTATTTATAAGGATGTCCAATCGTTCTTCGGTGTCGTTGATGTCACGGGCAAAATTCCTAACTGACTTCAACGAAGCCAAGTCGAGCTCCTTCACAATAACTTTTCTGTTACCGGTCGTCTTGAGTATTTCCTCGGCGACCTGCTCTGCTTTCGGAACATCTCTGCAAGCCAGGATCACCCGTGCTCCTCTGCCAGCAAGATCTAGGGCAGTTTCTTGTCCGATTCCTGTGTTTGCCCCAGTCACGATTACAGTTTTGCCGTCTAGTTTCGCTTCGCTTCTGCATACACCTCCGGCAAAATAGTTTTTCAGCAAGAAAATGCCACCAGCAGTTGCTGCTAGACTGGACAGAGGACCCGCAAGCTTCCAGAAGTTGTCTGAAGCCGCCATGACAGTTCAAGAATGCTGTTCCCATGCAGTCACCCGCTGACAGCATCTGCAGACCCGTTCCCTCACCGTTGAATTTATATGCAATTCCTTTCGGGTCCCTTTTGGGCTGTATAAAATGTTCGCCTTGAAGTATTTCACGGTTGGCTTTCTCCACGGACGAAATTTTGCCACGAAACAGCGACACCAGGAGAAAACAAAAATCTCTGATGTCGTAACACCAGAAGTTTTTGCTCTCTCGCCGCTTCGCATTTCGTTGGCTCGGCTTCGCTGCTGAAGATTCGTCCGAAACCTACCCCAGGAAATGAACAACGGCGCCATCATCTGTTTTATCCCGGCGCTGGACAGCTAAATCCGCGCCCTAGCCCGGCACCGGCAAATTTCATGGAAATTAATCACTTTCAAATGGTTCGACAACAACACAGAAATGTAAACAGAAAGAAAGATATAATGTAAACAAACAAAAACGGACCAAAGAAAGTAAGCGAAATGCGAAAAGCTTTCAATTCCCCCCCTCCCCCCCAAAAAAAAGTCATAGCGGCTTTATGTTTGAATGTTTGAGTGTGAGCATTGAAAGCTGGTTGCTTAGCAACGGGTGAAGGTACAACCGAAAAGGACCGTGCACTATCCAATCAGAAGCCGAAGATAATTTTTCTTGGCCCCTGGTTAGATAGTGTATGCACACGAAAGAATGTGAATTATTTAAAAGCAGTCTCACTTTGATTAGAAATGAGAACTATGTTTTTCAATCAGTTTCAAACAAGTTATGAGCATATAAATATTTAAAGTCTGGGATATCTGGGTTCACAATTTTGCTGTCAGGCATGATAATGTTATCGATTTGATAATGAAAATTACGGGTAGAATCAGGTTTAAGACAACAATTTTGCATTAAAGCAATCCAACAAAATGTAAGCATTTTATAAATGATTATTCCAGCCTGAATGCCCCTTATATAATGAGATCATTTCCCTCCAGTAAGAAGCCACCTTAGCGGGATTTATTTTGCATTGTTCAAGTTGTACTCAAGTTTTAAACGCAGTGACCACAGGTTTTGCGGCTAAGGGCTGGTCCAATGATTACCAAAGATCGTTTACGAGTGGCCAGTGGCTCTGCATTTGCATATCTGTAGAATAGACACAGCTCAGATAAGAGGGCCAATCAGAATATATTGTCCTTTTTAATTGCAGACAAAATAGCATCTAAAGGCCGGCGCAAACTTTCAACATTTGCTTCAACATCGATTCGATTTTGTTGAACGATGTTGAACACAGGGTGAGCAAACGGCTTCAGCATTTGTTTCAAAACTTTTGTTTCTCACTTCGCCTTAGAAACCGCGTCTTGAGAAATAGCACATACTAAGCCTGCGCTTATTCGATAAATGTTGAAAGAACACGCAAACGGCTTCAACAGCGTTCAACAAAAGGAAATGTTGCATGGATGTTGAAGCCAAGTTTAAACCGTTTTAAACTTTTTCAACATCGTTTCGATTTCGTTTTCAACGTTTCGACGTTTGTGGCAAACGGTTCCAACATAACCGTTCAACAAAATCGAATGGATGTTGAAACAAATGTTGAAACCGTTTACGCCGGCCTTAAAGCAACCGTCTTGCTAGGCAATGTTGATGATAATTTATTCTCTGGCAGCAGTGTTTTCTACCTGAGTTTTTTACTGAAATATAAACATAACATTGATGCTAATAGCAAAGACTGAACATATATAGCCAAGGGCAAAACAAAGGAGAGCTACAATAACAACATATCCTTGCGCCCGATTTTTGGGTTTGAAATCAGAAGCCGGAATATTAAGAAGTTCTGCATCTTTTTCTTCTTTTTTTTTTCTTTGCTAGGGTTCGCATCACCGACAACGAAAATCTGTCATGAGTGGTCCAACTTGTTTAAATGGTGAAATTGAAGTTTAGAGGTTTGGAATTGTCGTGATAAAGAAAGATAAATCATTCTCGAAAAAATCTTCGCGAGCTAGAACCAGATCAAGTGACCGCAAACTGATCTGATGCAAGATCTTTAAATAACGCACGCTTGCCAACGGAAATAGCGCTTTACACGTACAAATAGCACTTATCTCTAATTCGGCGCTTAGATTAGCCTTTGCATTTGCTCCCTGCAGGCGTAGTTGAAAATGCGAAACTCCTTCCAAAATAAATAAAATATAATTGTGTGTGTATATATATGAGATGAACGTGTGTAATGGCAAACCTTTGAAAACTAATATCTCGACATTATTTCAAGCTGGCAGACCACAGGTAGCCCGAAGCCACAAAATTAAAGGAGTGCACAGTTACCGCTTAACGATTTTAAGTCCGAGTCAAGGGTTATATGGAAAACATAAAATCTCGGCAAAATAGGCCAAACCGGCTTAGCTTATAGCGAGGAAAAGAAATTAAACTAACTTACAAAAGCAGAGCGAGTTAATATTACTTGTTTTCTTCCCTATAAAGATAGGTATTTTCTGCGCTATCAACTAAGGTTAGCCGATTTTGTTTCCCATGTCAACCATTTTGACTGAGCACTCAAATTGTGAAATTGGGCTGCTTGGAGTCCATTTCCCAAAAGCCCCAAAAAACTTTCTGGGCTTGTTTTTGACGCCATAAATTATCTTGAAACGGAAAACATTTTTAAGGCATGAAAGCTTACAACTCGTTTGTTTGTCTTATCTCGGAGCATGCTAAAAGATCAGATTGATGTGAGCGGATCGTTTCGGGCCCGAAAATTTTTCGGGACTTTCGAAAAACGGGGCCTGTGTGCAGAATTGTACTGTCACTGGATTCCCAGAGGGCTGCGCGCCCTCGAGGCGAAGAAAGTCGGTGCGCGCGTCGGGGTGAAGCAATGTACAGTAAATTACTGTTATTACACAGAACTGGTGCAAGTAGCGCAATTCGGTTGCTCACGTTAGTTCAAGTTGCGCAATTTGGATTCTCTGGTGTTTTGTAATCATTGTTATAAGAAAATTAAAAATAGTAATAAAAATTGGATGCGTAAAATCCTCATAAACTCGTTAATATACTGTGTCGCGTTCGAGTGGTCATGTTTGGAAGTTAGTATAAATTGACTACCGGTATAAGCGACTTTTAGCGCACCATATCGTTCAAGGTTTCAGGTTACATTTCGATAACTCTAAGAACTTTTTAAAATAGCTTTTCTTTTTTAAGTTGTCGTATTCACGAATACTCGCAAGCGAATGCACCCTCAGTGTTCATTTTAAACGCCATTCATGCATCGACGGGCACAAGAATTGCTCATAGTTTCGTGGTGACTCTGTAAAAATGAGTTGCCCCACGCCCCCGTGCATTTGTATTTGGGTCACCAATCCGTTGTACGTTAGTATGAGTGTCATTCACAGAGGTCGTGGAACCATTGCCGCTCAGTTTATAGTAGTTGGTAGCTGTGACATTTTCTTCAAGTTTCTGAGTGTTCCTTCGCGGCGTGAGAGCTTGATTAACGACAGAACCAATCTCCAGAAAAGGTGATTCTCGTCTGGATTCGTTCGGAGAAGCCCACTTAGATACCGTAGTCTCGCCTTTAGCGACGAAATTTGACATCAATTCGCACGCTATCGCTTTTATGGCGTTTCTGAAATTCGGTAGTCTCAGAGAGTAAATAAAAGGGTTTACGGAACTTGGAAATAAAATAGACATAAACTGCAAGTCCCTAAGTACGTGATAGGTGGCACAGCCGTACGTTGAGCAAAAGTTTAGAACAAAGCTGAAAGTCATTGAAGGCAAATTCAAGACCACAAAAGCAACAAGAAAGAAAAGAAATGTCTTGTTGGCCCTCACATCACGTTGTGCTAATCTGGACTTCATGATTTCGCAGTCTGCAAGAGACTGAAGAAGTTTGCGTTGATATTCAAGACGTCGAGAAATCTTATGATTTACAAATACCAAAATTACTAAGGTAAAAAGAACGGTGGTGTTTGCAAATACAAAGGTGTATATGATAAAATCAACGTATAGATAAGTAAAAGGACAGGCTACTGAAATTAGCCACATTATCAGAGAGATGATTTTGACACGCGAAATTGTCAGCCTTGTGCGATACTTTAGAGGTGACTTGATGCAAATGTATCGATCCAAGCTCAGAGTTGCGATCCCAAGAACAGACGCTGAGCAGGAAATGAAAAACACGAGATGTAAGGTTTTTAACAATGTGTCGTGATGAATCTCCATTCCCTCGAGCGCGTGGTACGTTACGGACAGAGGCAGGACCCCAAGACCAACGAGAAGATCGGCAGCTGCGATGTTCAACAAGAAGAGATTGAACGGTGTTCTCAAGCTTTTGTTCGGATCTTTGACAAACGCGAGGCAAACAAGAAGATTTCCTGGTGCTGTGATTAACATTAAAACAGATGACACGGCAGCTGTGCTAAAAGAAAGTACTTGAGGAGCTGTTGAATTTTGGCATTCTCGAGACCCTCCCAAAACCATAGCTGCAGATACTCCTTTTAGCCACTGATGCACATGTTTGGAGATAACGCAACGTTGAGATCAAAATATTTCACTCAAAGAGTGGTATGTTCTGAAAATCCATCTGTTCGCCAATACCCTCAAAGTGAAATGCAAATTTGCCGCGTTGAGAGAAGATTAATATTATTGACAATGAGAATGCGTCATTCGAGGTTGTGTTATCAGACAATCTGTGCCCTCTATAAAGCCAGCAGAAATAAATATTCGCAGAGGATCAGAGTGTACGTAGCTAATATTTAATATTATGAGTAATTGCCGAGCGGAGCGGACTTGTAGTTTTTCAAAAAAAGTTCTGGTTTATAGCTTTGTTGTTAAAATTTAAGATATCAGTCGTGTTTTACAAACACACATGTCAAACAACTGAGGCAACGGACCGGACGTCAATTGTATGGCCGCTGGTCCTCTGAGAACGATCTGAGCAAAATTTGATGCAAGACGGCAGCTTAACTCAAGAAGGCCGGCCGCAAGCATCCACTCATGTTGTGGCGTTTGTCAGTTTTAATAAAAAGCAGTGCCTATTGTTTTCTCAAAACCTCGACAACCAGAGTAGGTGCCCGAAGAACAGGATGTTTGAAGACGGCAACTAGCCACTCTTAAAATTGACATTATGAAATGACAAGATTCCGGCGATATTCATCTTTTGTAACAGTATGTAATCTAGACGATTGTGGACAACTGATGTGATACTTTTTGTGTTTCTTTTTTTTAATTTCGAGCGAATCAGGAACAAGTACGTTCCCAAAAATATCCCTATGATTTAACGAGAAATGTCTTTTTTCTATGGTGTTCTCTAGGTGGTCATATGATGCTCTTCTAGTTAAGGATCATTTTACATTTGTGCACTTGTGATAAAAATTTCTTGCTTTCCGTATTCTATTGCAAGGACATTCATTACGCCCCGGGGAGAGGAGGGTTGCTGGTTTGCATCAAAACTGTACGCCATCTCCAAAATAATTTCATGAGAAAACTCATACCTCCCATCGGAAAAAGAAGTAAGTAATAAACCCCCCACCGACCGGCTGTCATAATAATTATTAAAATAATTTAATTTATGTTTTTTAATTCCTTATTTTTTTTTAATTTGTTATTTTTTTTAATTTTATTTTTCTATACTTCCTCTCTTACATATCCTTTTCACAGCTGTGGGACTCAGATTATGTCTGTAATCACGTTCGAGCTAAAAATGGCATTAAGATTATGATGGACGAACTTCGGCATTCCATTTTGACTTGTTTGTGTTCGTTTTTATAGTTCACAGACGCATGTATGACGATTTAACATTTATTCGCCGAAGGCGAAGTGAATATTTACCAAGACGTAGTCGGGGTAAACATTCACCAATATTCACTGAGCTTGAGGCAAATAGTTGTTTTCGTATAATTTTCAGCGGCGAATATCAAGAAAGTGCAAAAGAACGTGCTAAAACACGATATCAAGGCATGACAACTGCTTGCTTAACTTAGCAGCCGCGCCTCTATGTTGTTTTTTTAACTGGGTAGCGCGGTTAATATAACACTCAATTCTTATATTCGCCGCCGAAAATTATACTAAAATAGAATATTGACGAACTGCTTACAAGTGCCACTTATCGGAAATGCTCAACTGTCTTGAATTTGACCTATATATATATCTGACTGGATTATTAAAAACATGGCTACGCGGAAACTGGTGGTGAGTCAAAAATTGTCAACTGTTTTTCTCCTTCTTATTTGCAATAGCTCTCCCAGGAAT
>BLFK01000450.1:267112-281133 GCA_014634185.1 Astreopora myriophthalma | reverse complement strand
GGGAAAATAGCGGATATTTTTAAAACGATTTTTAGAGCATCAGGAGATTTTCAGAAAATTAATTGGGGGATGTTTAGAAGAAAATGGGATTTGTGGGGGATTTTTCGATGATTTTGAAAAAAAAATTGTTCTATTTCCTTTGCCGATTTATTTACAATTCCTATGAAGTGATAATTTTGTCCCAATGTTTACTACCTTAATATAGGAAATTAACAATGCACGTTGACAACGCGAAGAAATTAACGTTACACTAAATTAAATTAACGCGAATTTTTCGATAAGCATCTTGCTTTATTTACTGTGATTTTCATAATTCTGCAATTTCTGAATGGCAAACTGTGTTTTGGCTTCTGTCAATAAAACCTTCCAAGACAAGTGCACGGATGTTTCTAAGTTTTTTTTTAAAGCCGAAAGTTTGGTTTTGAAGCCTAACTAGACCCTATCAATTGAAAAGATCTTTCAAAGCCTCCGTGAAATCACTAAGAGCTGCTCACTCGTTTGATTGACGGAAACCAAACCGCAGTTTGTTGCAGTAACACAAATTTGCTGCACTTACAAAGGTTTTGTAATGAAATAAAGGTGCTTTCAAATAACAATGTTGTAAAATAGCGTGCATTAAATTTACATCGACATTAATTTAACGCGAATTTTGTAAAATCGCGTTAATAAAGTGCATTGTTAATTTCCTGTAATAAGGTAATTGGTGACTGCTAGACTGCAATCCAATTGTGCAGCGGTGTTTCCTATTTCCTGTTTCCTTTAATAAAAGCGCCATCTAGCGTCTTTTCTTAACGGGGAGAGCTGAGGTTTCATTTAATAATATATATGTGAGATAGAGATTTTTTGAACATTTTGGGATATTCAGAAATTTTTGGTGGGATTTTTCGGGAAAAAACTGGCCATTTTCGGACAGATTTTTAGAGCACTTTTCAGGATATTTTATATCTAGGCCTATAACAGAGCCCAATTTAAACCAACCTAATAGAACCCGCTTTCTTTGTTTGTTTGGAAATATTTATCCCGTGGATAAGTCAGGGTTTTTTTATATTTCCCTAGTTATCACGGTATAAGGTAACTCACAAATTTTTATTCCATGCATTAAAATGTGAGGTATATATATATATATATGTATACATACATATATGTATATAGCAAATAAATTAGGGTTATCCGGCTTTAAAGCACTTGGGCCAGAGGTTTTAACAAGCTAGCGTTGAGCTGAACGGAAAGCTTAATAACTGGAATATTCACGTTATGCTGAATTAAGTACTGTCTCTCCCTGTCACGCACAAGGAATTCTTTCTTTTTTTCTCAATTCCACCATAACATAAACACCTTGGCACGGATGTTCAAAAAGTGGATAACGCTGCCTACCCCAAAACCAATTGAGTTATCCAGTGGATAGAGATTTATTTAGTGGAAAACGCTGTCCATCTTTAGAACGTGAGTTTAAGAAAATTGTGAGCACAGTTTACCCAATCGTCGGTAGTGTGTGATGTTCGTGTCGATAAAAAGACAGCCACTGATAGGCTATTCATTTCTACCTGACTAAATTCATTTCAGTCGAACCGTATAGCGGTCGAACATTGGAATATTGATATCTTCACTAACTATAAACTCTCCTGCCTTCACTCCACTGCCTCCAATCACTGTTCAAACATCTGTTTGGAGCATCCGCAAGCAACCTGGTTCACAGGGCTTTTCTCCGCCAATGGGAACGGGGTTAGCCTACGGGCAACCCATACATACATACATACTTTATTGAGACTCCCTTCAACAGGACTTTTCAGTCACAATGTTAAAAGAAAACTTATTTACAGTAATTTGATTAAAATCAAAATATATTCAAAATCATTCAAAATATACCCAAAATTACTTCGTATAGAACATATTAAAAAGTGTCCGCTTACAAATATCAATAGGCCATTTCCGAATTCACTCCAGCCTCGTTTTCGAAGCGAGTCTAAGTGCAAAGTCTTTCTTGTGAAAATGAGTTTTCCTTCATATGCAAAGTAACCCTAATTACCATCACAAAACTTTCGCACTTAGACTCGCTTTGAAAAAGAGGCTGACGTGAATTCGGAAATGGTCTATTTCTTTAGTATTCTTAATATTGTCAGGTAGCCCATTCCATTCCCGTGGACCGCGAAAATAAAATGCCCTTTGTCCCATCGACAATCTACATCGGGGGATCACAAAATTATTACATCCCCTTGTGTTCCTGTTGTGAACTGCTGAACGCTTAACAAAATATTTACCTAAATAGTCTGGAGCGAAACCATTTACACATATATATGCTAAAACTAAATCATTAAATAAAATGTTCTCCGTAACATCTAACCATCTAAGAGATCTCCGCCCCTGAGAGATATGGTCAAATTTCCTTAAACCTAATACAACTCTGGCAGCAAAATTTTGTACCAACTGTAGTTTGTGTAGATTACGTTTAGATGTGTTCCCCCACACCGAGGAACAATGAAACAATTTACTAAAAACAAAGCTATTTATAAGTAATAAAAGTGTTTTCTTGTCTAAGAGGTGTTTAATTCTACTTATCTGTACTAACTGGTTCATGCAACTAGAGGCTGTTTTAGTGGTATGTACATCATAGTTAAGACATTGATCAACATATACCCCGAGATCCTTAGCAAACGAAACTGGTGAGATAGTTTTGCCCAACAGAGATAAGGAGATATGAGGTAGCCTCTTAAGAAGTTGTGCTGAGCCAACAACCACTAATTGATATACTATATGATATACTAATTGATATACTATATGATATACTAATTGATATACTATATGATATACTATATGATATACTATACTTCAAAAATTGCTGCTCAAAACTTTCCTTTTTAAGTTAAAAGAAAGTCTGAGGACAGAAATGACTCTATTGAATAATATTCCTCTTATTTTAAATAATATACCTTTTGTTCCTTCACCTTCGACATGTTCAACATGGGTAAAAGAAACGTTCTCTGCAAGATGTGAGAGAAAAACAGACTCAGTAAACCGTCTATTTGGATCCTAAACACGAAGACGCGCTATAAAAGGAGCGGTACCTTCGGTACCTGCGAATCCTTTGTCAATCAACCGTACGCGTCGACGCATTCGCATATGTTCAGTCATAACTGCCCTTTCAGTTAGATATATGGTAGGAAATCATTCACAAGACAACAAAAATCGGTAAATTATGTTTTCCACGCATTTAGCAACACCGAAGTCAAACTTCCCACCATATCGGTGTTTCTTTTATTGCGACCGTTGGTCGCCATTTTGTTTTGTTAGCTCACTCGAGCTGAAACAGGGGGAGGAGCCGTCCCTTTTATAGCGCGTCTTCGCGTTTAAAAGTCTCGGCTGACTCTGACGAGGCGAGGGTGGGGGCGGGTGGGGTAAAGAAGCATATAGAGCGCATTTGAAAACACGTACAGGGATAGAATGGCTAAATATAGATTATTACATGTTAACAGCCTGATATCGTTTTTATTCACGAGTTTTTAATACCATATCGCGAACGAGCGAGTCTTCGAGCGAGTGAGCGATATGGTATTAAAAACTCGTGAATAAAAACGATATCAGGCTGTTAACATGTAATAATTTCTTTATTACATATTACATGCTTCGTTCTCTTCGAGAAACTGAGAAATATCCTCATCGGAGACATTCACAAATCTTGAAGCGGCCACTTCGTTGATAAAACTGCAAAGCAATTCTTCCCGCTAAATTTGACGCCAGGCGTCAGCTAAAATATAACGGGCAACCCGATTGGTCCAACCAAATTATTACAGTCTATTTGATTGGACAATTCAAACCGTGAAGTGATATCACTTCACGGGTATCATTTTTAGTCACGGGTTCATCACACTGATATCCACACATAATATGTAATGATTATAAATCCCAATCGTAATCTCTTAAGATCGTGATCGTAGGGAGGAACTGACCAAGCTTCTTTTATCTCGGTCAAATGCATCACTTCGATTTTATTGAACCAGTGTTGTGCCTTATTGGGATACGAAACGCGGGATTCTGCATGAATTAAGTCTTATTCAGCTAATTCTGCTTTAGGAATCTGAAAATAATGCGCACGAAAGTAAATGACTAGGCGAGTTTGGTCACCAATTAAGCTCTGCCAAGGAGCCACGGGAACTAGTATATTTAATTCTGTTCATTGAATGCAGCCAGAATTTGAATGCAAGCAGGAGCCCATCACCTGATGGGCTCCTGATGCAAGCGATTTCGACGATTCGGCAGCCATTTTGATTGCTAATGTTTTAAAATATATTATGGGATGCTCAGGGGAAATTAATGTGTAGTTGCCCCCTGGGCATCCCATAATAGCTATTTGAAACATGATTCAAAATGGCAGCCGTATCATCGAAGTAGTCTATTGAGTTCCGTAAAACCAAAACCGAAGTCATTACTGACAAAGCCGATCACAATCTGAAGCACGCCCTCAGCCAACCACAAATCGAAGTAATACATGACGTGATTTTACTAGCCAATCAGGACCCAAAGCAAGTAAAGCCTGGTTCCCACTTGTACGGTAAGCACAGGTATAAGCCGTAAGTATATGTACATCCTATTGTTATTACACAAGAGCTCTTCGTGTCAGAACGATAGGGCAACCAAATTACGTCACTACAATTATTCAAGATGGCGCCGCCCGCGAAATTTGAAACTGAAAACAAGCGATTCTAAAATTTCGTTTTTTTTTCCCTTGCAAATGCTTTCTTTGAGAATATATTTTTAAAAAAATTGATTGTAAACATCATTTCCCTCCATTTAAAGTTATCGTTCTGTAGGAGTGGCGGTTCGCTATTCAGTTATTGAGTGAACCCAACACAGGAGTAGACGGAACTATTTTTGGAACGATATTTGGCGCTAAAAAAAAAAAACAGACAGAGACAGGCATGATCATCTACTTCATGGGATGATCATCCCAACAGAGACAGGCATGATCATCCACTTCATGCAGTCAAATGGCTTAGCATGACAGCAATTGACAGCTTGTTTGTTATGCCGCGTATTTCTTGCACAGAGGAGAGGGCTTGCAACCATGGAAACCACTTTTCACGGGACTAGAAAATCTAAAAATAACCTCATGTACTCATGTGCTGATGGCCCGGACTATAACATATGCATACTCCTAGTTATGGACTCCCGGTTATTGGGGACAATCATTGGAATTTGCACTCGAGCGAGACTGGCTCTCGGCTATCGCTACCATTTGTACGTAAATCCCATTTATTTCCTGTGGGAAATAAGTTTCCTTTGTCGGCCGGCAATCGGGGTGCGAGTCATACGTGTACTCCACCCGATTCAAGAGGCGAAAATCGGCCCAGTACCAAAAGTATATTGTCAAGAATCTCTTGCACTGCAAAGGATATTTAGCAAGTCCAAGGTGATAACTTGAAAAGCCGCGCCGCAGCGTCAATCAAAATAAGACCGTAGGATCGTGCGTCAAAATACACGTCAAATTCGCGTCCCGATACTGTCGGTCCAACAGATCCGAAGGACAGATCGCCACTTGTAAACCGTCCTTTACGCTTCTCTCGGGCTTAGCAACCTGCCCTGTGTATCGATCATTTTGTTAAGTAGTGTATTTTTTGCCATCGACTAATATGATTGGGCAAAAGTTCGTTTGAACCTTAAGGAGCAGTGTCAGGATCATGCGCATGTGCAGTGATTTGATTCCTCATCCGGTGGACCATTTTTTTTTTTTAATTTGAACTGAATCCTCTTCTATCGACCCAATGAGGGTTGCGAAAGTTATAATAACGGCATGGAAGAAGAAGTTGATCATTTGAGGAGTGGACGATTGCATTAGAACAACACATTGTGTAAACATGGTCCAGAAATTTGATGTTCCCGGGAAGAGGAACATGAAGCGGTTTCACGCAAATTTTGCCTCGCGGACGCCTTGTTTTGAAGCAAAACAAAGAAGAAGAAAGACGAAGAACAACAACAACAACAACAAACTTGGCGCATGTGCGTGAGGGAGCACATTATTGTCACCCAGGTCCTCCAACTGAGTTCCATCTTGTGGACTTGATAGGGAATTTCTCGCTTAATTTTCAAAATGGTGCATGCATATACTTACTTGAACCTGACCACAGTTCCAGTGTCAAAGTTGTTTACTCACCATAGAACAACACCTGAATTCCTTTCAGCGCACATCCTTTGGCATTGCACGCTGAAACACTGTAAGTACCGCTATCATCCTTGGTGAGGGGCGGTTGTACTGATAGTTGACGTCCATTGTCATATGTCTTGAACCTGGTGCCAATCATAAGCTCCAGATTATCCTTTCTCCAGTTAGTTTTGATTGGTTGAAGGCCCTTGATAATAAAACGTAGATCCAGGGGTGTTGTTTCAGAGACATACTTGCGCAATGGTGACCTCTGTTTAAAGATAACGTAGGGTCTACTGTTCCTTATATTCATAGCAGCTGTCTCTACCACTGGCCTCTGGACCGCAGATGATGCGTTGGCATCACGAGCCTTCGGTTTAGCTAGAAAAAAAAGTACAGTGGTTTTGCATCAAGATATCAGTTCGGTGCGTTTCTCGAAAGTTGTGAAACGTCTCGAGCCCAGATTGGGTGCCATATTGTATTGTGCATGAACAAGACGCCTGGAGGCGTTCACGTGGGATGCGTTGATCGACGTATGGCTGTCAACAGTCAGTGTTTATACTAACAAATAAGGTTGAATAGAAATGTTTGTGTCAACATTCAGTACAGCATCAACAAACGGTGTTGCTGGCATGGCGGTGTTGCTTGTACTATTTTGCAAACAGAAGAAACAAACAAACAAAAAGAACAAGTTAACAACACGGATATCATGCATGGTCACCCATCCAAGAAGTAACCCCAGCCAACAGGGCTTAACTTCAGTGCGAAGCACAACAAGCACGTGGCTCGTTACCATATGAGACCACCTTAAAAAAAAAAGAAAAGAACGCGACCAATTTTTTATACGTGGTATGTAAGACAAAATCTTGCAGCAACTTTGTAGTTTCTTATTTAGAAAACATGTTACAAGATCAGGTTTTCGGAATGAGTGGTTCGCAGTTAGGTGCGGATCGCCCGGCGACGTTGAATAGGCCACTTCCGAGTTCACGTCAGCCTCTTTTTTCAAAGCGAGTCTTGGTGTGAACGTTTTGTGATGGTGGTCAGTTTTACTTTGCTTTTGAATAATAATAATAATAATATTTATTAATAATATTTATTTATTACTTATACTGCGCCTTTTCTGTTCAATATTCAAAAGCGCAAAATCATTTTCACAAGAGAGACTTCGCACTTAGACTCGCTTTGAAAAAGAGGCTGGACTGAACTCGGAAATGATGGCATATTGAAAAGTAGTTAGTATCCGAGCCCCTATATGTCGTGCGAAAAGATCTCACTGGGTAACATTTCCCAGCCGGAGCACTGTGGCCATAGTTGTTCGAAACAGGGTCAGCGCTTATCCTGGGTTAAGTTAGATCGAAACCGATAGGCTGCCCAAGATCCCGTTAGTAGAGGGAGTTATATTTGTGGAATAATATTTCCAGGGGCGTTGTTAATATTTGATCGAGTTTTTGGTTAACCGGCATGAATTTTACCAAATGGAAAGACTATCAGCCCCATGTGCGGCCAAACATTGTATCAGTCGGCAAAGAGACAAACGCCTATCCTTATGAGCATTGGCAAAATCATTGTTAAGTGCCCTATTTCTAAGGGACGGCGTTGATCTCCTTGGAAACAATGTGATTGTCTCTTCCTTTGTTTCGGGGCTAATTTCAACAATCCGTGCTTAACGAAAATCTTATTAACGCCCAAGATTTATTTGTTATTTTAATTTATATTCGTATGTTTTAATCATTTTCTAGGATTTCAAGCGTACGCACGTGCGTGTGTGCGTATATGGTAGCTGCGCCCCTGATTTCGAGCGTCAAAAAGCACAAGCAGGACAGTTCGTCCGGTCAAATATGGCTATGTCTTATATGATTGACAGCTTCTCTGTACAGTTGAACCTCTCTATTGCGAACACTAAAGGGAAAGACGAAAGTGTCCGCATTAGAGAGGTGTCCGTATTATAGAGGTCACCAAGATTGCAACATTTTTAAGACTCCACTGACAGTTTTAAGTGTTCAGTAACGAAAAATAGGCCCAGTGTATCTAAACTGACTAATATACGGTATCAGACACATTGATTTGTACATCTCAGTTACAGTACATACTTTATACGAATCGGTTATTTGAAACTAAAGGAACTACGTACAACGCAATGCTTCACCTAAAAAGGTACTAATAAAAGTACAATTTTCCAAACTCCAGTTGAAGATCAGTGAATAAAACGTTCATGCTTGCGTAATCACAAACTCGTGCACACTATATGTGAACTATATGTCAACACCGGATCACCAGAGTGTCCGTAATAAAGAGGTTAAGTTTATATGACTTCGCTCTCTGGGGCCGAGATTTAGTGTCCGTTGTCCTTATTAGAGAGGGTCCGTATTATAGAGGTATGTTTTATAGAAAACGGGTGAGAATTTTTTCGGGACAAAGGGGAATGTCCGTTATAGAGAGGTGTCCGTATTAGAGAAGTGTCCTTAAGGAGAGGTTCGACTGTACAGGGAATAACGCTTTCAACCATGGCAACCACATTTCGCGGGAATTTTAAAAAATATATTATTCTGACACTGACCACTGCATATGGTCTCTTGACCCAGTTCGCACCGGCCTCGAACAACTTGGTACAGACACAAAGGCACAATGCACAGACAATAGAGAGATTTAGCATCGCGTTGCGGCCAACAGCTAACGGCAGGCTGCTGCTTGTCATAAAACCATGAAAATTCTCTTATTCTAGCTTATTTCTCTGTTTTTAGTACTTGCGTGATAGCTGTGGCTTACAGGCAAAATATAAGCTGAAATCGAATAAATTTCACGAGTTTTTGGTAAACAGCAAATTTCAGCGTGACGTTTGACGTTTGCCGTTTGCCGTTTGCCTTAAATGCGATGCTAAATCTCTCTAATATTTTGATACATACGTGACTTAACGGTGATATTTGCCACCAGTAATTCAGTATTGTTGAGGTCTCTGTCTTTAACTAGACATTTGTAGGTCCCCGAATTCCAGTTTGTAATGTTGATTATGGTGAAAATCTGTCCTTCCTGGATGACCTTCTTCGGATTGGGTGCTAAGTAAAAGACCGGCACTGGGCGGTGATGAAACGAAAGTGCCGTATAATAAGCAGGTTCCACAGTTGAACAAGCTATAGTGATGTTATCACCCTTTACAGCCTCGTAAGAGATGAAAGAAGTGTCTTGGAATTTGAGCGAAGAGACCCCGACAAAAACTGCAAACGATAAAAGTAAAGTATGACGTCAGATTGGGGAGAAAATGATAACTTACATCAGTTTTCGGCGTCGAAAGGTCATACACCCGTCGAAACCTCCTCTTCGCGTCGTCTATTTCGTTTTTTTTCGTGTAGCCGTGTTGCCCCTTTAGTCGTGTTGCTTGATTCATCGTTTTGTTCATTTCGTTGTCGACTGTATATACTAGACAGCGGTAAGTCACGATTTTGCGCTAGATAGAGTACGTGGTTTATGGGGTCATATCGTCGTGTTGCTTAATTCGTCGTTTTCTTCAATTCGTCGACGACTGCATACACTATTATTATTAACTGACGAAATGATCCTCACACTTGCTGGACAATTTAAGCAATTGTCACATATGCACTTGAAAAATTCAAGTGACTTCAACGGGATTCGAACCCACGACCGCAGAGGTCGTGGGTTCGAATCCCGTTGAAGTCACTTGAATTTTTCTAGTGCATATGTGACAATTGCTTAAATTGTCGAGCAAGTGTGAGGATCATTTCGTCAGTTGATATCTAACCCGCACTTCATAATCATTTCTTTCATTCATTCCTTTCACGGGAAAACACGTATCAGCCCAACAAATTGACCTGCTCTCAACTGTGTGGCTTCATAGCTCAGTTGGTAAGAGCACTGCACCGGCATTGCAGAGGTCGTGGGTTCGAATCCCGTTGAAGTCACTTGAAGTTTTCAAGTGCATATGTGACAATTGCTTAAATTGTCCAGCAAGTGTGAGGATCATTTCGTCAGTTGATATCTAACCCGCACTTCATAATCATTTCTTTTACTATTATTATCGCTTATTTTCCTATTTTCCATTCATAACATATAGTCAAGAAATCGAGATATTATAGAAGAGTAATAAAGAAACAACGTTTCAAAGTCTCAAGCACCACTCAAGATTATAGAGCTTAGTATGGAGACCGGGATGTAGACGCCATGTTGGTGTCCTTCAGAAGGACGGCCGGAAACCAGCAAAAACACCTGAAGTTTCCATTTGATTGGGTGAATGTGCCTGCCTATGCTTTTTAGCGTGAGGAGTAATATATCAAACACGAAGAAGAGTGTTTTATCAGATATCCAAACACCGAGAAGCGAGTTGAAAAACGAGGCCAAAGAGCGAGTTTTTTAAACCGCATTCGAGGTGTTTGGATAGGGGATGAAACACTCTTTTGAGTGTTTGATATTGCTTCTCAAAGGAATCAGTATTTTAGGACAAATTTGAGTTAAAAATTTCCAAAATTCTATGCTAATTAGGATCACATATCCAAACTTCCTTCACGGTAGTCATTTCTTTTGTTTTGGGCTCATGAATTATTAATGAGAAATGCGGTTCCAAAATAGCTCGTCTACTCTTGTGTTGGCGTATAAATCCAGTGGTGAAGATGGACGCTCCTAATATGGGCTCCTGGTCGACATGATTGGTACTTTTTAAGCTGACTTTGACCTGCCAGCCTGACCAAGCTCAGTTACCCGAAGCCGAAAAGTTAAAGCTGTGTCATGCAGCAACTATATAAGAACAAGAAACAGTAGTCCAACAGCACGCCTTACCTAAACAGCACAAACTAACGCATCCCATGACAAAGTGAATTGATCCCTGTTTTTTACACAAGCTTCCTGTCATCCCTGGCTTTGACGTAAACATTTCGCATCCCCTAAATCGATGTCATTTCTACTTTTTTTTTTCAAAAATTTAGATCCGCACGAATAAACCAGGGAGTTGTTTCACCGTGGTTGTATTTTTAATATTCCAATCTCATTGTGAGGTCGTTCGTCGGTTCCTTCGAAAGCGCGAGCGTGCACGGAAAAAGTAGAAATCACACGCGCGCGATACCGTCCCATGGAACATGGACTGCCTCGTTCCCAATTTGAGGTTTCAGCTGAGGCTTGGTTACCAAGCACTTAATATGGCTGTCATGAATTGCACGCTACATGTATGTTCCAAATGTCAGCTTTTCAGGGTGAGCAAAGGAGGTCTTTTCGTTTAATTAAAGGGAAAATTAGGGCAAGACTTCCGTACAGGTTCCTACTTCATTATGCAAGCATATTCCTTGCAAAACTCTATTCACGCTCGTTCTTTTTGGAAGAGAATTAGAAGGAAAATGCATGTATAATTACTGTAGGGAGCTGAACGGAAATCTTTCCAAAATTAGCATGAAGGTACACTATGCTGTTTTTAAAATGTACATCGAATATGTCGTTTACCGTATTTCTATCTTAACTGGGAACTGTGGGAGTCCACATGCAAAGAAACCATTTCAGATCATTTTTGGTCATAATCAAAAAGCCCATCACTGTGAGCATTTAATGCTCACAGTGATGGGCTACCTTGTTGAGCAGACATTGACTCAAATTGCTAGGGTATGCTGGGAATGGAGGAGGGTGATTGCACTTATGACGTGGACAAAATAACACAACCTTTTAGAACTCCCTGGTTGTTCAAGATTATTTTCTTCAGGACTGTATGTTTGTTCATCAGTGTTGGTGCATGTCTAGGGATAGATCCTGTTTACCTCTTCTTATGGCATCATAGTGTTGCCCAAGAATCTTTGAACCCCTTATGATAATTATTATTTTATTTTTAAGCAGCACATTTTTTTGTTATGATTTTGAACACTTAAGCCCCCCTAGCCAGGGTGGAATCCGTGCAGGTCACTACACTGAAGATCTCCAGCATGAGGTTTCAAATTTTTGGCATACTGGCATATGATCATGGTGTTTGGCGTAAACCGGCATATGAATGCAACCTGCCTGGTGAGCTGGAGCTGGCGTAACATGGTGTAGAACTATAGAATCCTCGGAGTATCTTTGGCGTGGAATATGCACAGATTCCACTCTGGCCTCCTAGGGGTGTCTGCAAGCCCTGTCTGAATTTCAAAACTCATAATGCTACTCAAGCAGTTGGTTGGTTGTCCCTGTCACTATTTTTGTTTACTGTCATACTGACTCTTTTGCAATGTCATCGCTGAGGTATTATTTCCTTCTGCTAATATCTCCATTTTGGCACTGTGCTCATCGGAATTTACTCCATTGGGGAGGCCTCAACACTTTAACACTTGTTGGCCAGTGTGGCTCTTACTAGTACAGTGCCCAGTTGTTAATTGATGTCTTTCTTGATAAGCACTCCATGATTATTTTCATGACATTATTTTTAAATTGCATATACTGGTAATATTGTCAGGCCCATTGCCCTTTTGTCACTGGCAAATTAATTACTGCTGTTATCTAATAGTTGTGATATCTTGTAATCTTTCTCGACAGATTCCTTTAGTTCCAACCATCATTTTCCGTGGTCTGTTGATGGCTCACCACAGAGTAGTGGCTTCCAGGTACAAATGATAGAAACCCCCGATTATGCTAAAAAGAGATCTTTCTAACTTCTAAAGATATGCAGTTGTAGCTGGAAATTAATTAAGTGCTCTCGCTAGAGTTCAAACAAAGATCTGTGACCATCACAGCAGTAGAGTGTAACCTTACCTACACATAAACTGCATGGTGCAAACTAGCAGCTATTTCTGTTTTTTTGTTTTGTTTTTGTTTTTGTTTTTTCTTTTTTCTTCTTCTTCTCTGCTGACAGGCTACCACTTCATAGAACACCTTGTCTGGTACTTTGGTGTAAATCAAGTAAGTATGTACAGTAAGTTCTAGATAAACAGATACCGATTTAGTCTGAAAGGAGCCCAAAAGTGTGACTGCTTTTGATTAATCCATGTTATTTTGTGCACACACTAGATCCTACCAGATATCAAGAAATGCCATCTTTGGTTCATGATTGCAGGATAGTCTACAAGAATGAAGATTAATTAAAAACATGTGAATTAATTAAAATTGGTCACAATGCAGGGGTTTCAGTTACTGTTGAAATAGCCGTCCATGGTAGCCCTTCGTAGGCGGCAGTTTAACAAGTTTTGTGACAAGATTTTTAGTGAAAATTGAGACAAACTAGCCAGTGGTAACAGGTAAACTAGGCGGTGGTGTACTGCCAGTAAATGGCTGCTATTGAAACCCCTGCAATGTTGGGATCCTTGTTGTATAAACACATTGACTGGAACATTTTCATTGTTATACATTACTACTTGACAAAATTTCTGCGTGTTTTTGTTTGACTGAGAGGAGAGGTATTTCAGCTTATTAAAAACACCTGCATGCAAAAATTTAAAATAACAGACTGCAATAAATGAGAATAGCACAATTTGAACAATAGTAATTTTGGTATGAATGTTGTCCCAAATTTGATGTGCCTAACAGCTTGTGAAGTTATGATATAAATTTTATTATGTGCTGTAAACTTGGTGCTGCACTATTAACCCTAACCCTATCCCACCATTTTTGCAGTGAGTGCGTGTTGTTTCTTTAACAAATAGAATGTACCCCTGCTCAGATTTCTGCAACAAGTTTTCGATCCTTGAAAAAGTTAGACATACAGGTACAGTTAGAGGACTTTTAAACACTAAAAGTATAACACCCATTTAGCACTTGATAGCACATAGCACCAAATAAAGAAAAAAAAAATTTAAAAAAAGAAAGAAAAAAGAAAGGGTCAGGTTAAACCACTTTTTTTTTTTTTCAGATCAACCATTCAGGTTATCACCACACAAAACAACAGCACAAAGCCGTCAGTTTGCAACCATTGCAGAAATCGAGGTAATAATAG
>BLFK01000450.1:254428-267102 GCA_014634185.1 Astreopora myriophthalma | reverse complement strand
GGGGGGGGGGGGGGGGGGGGCAGTTTTGGCACAGTGATGAGAGTACCAGCCTTCGACCAATGTGTCCTTGATTTGATTGCCTGACTCAGTTTCTTGTAGTAGACTGGTTGAGTTTGTTGGTTCTTGACCAGGTTAGGACGCAGCTCTATTGTTTTTAGGGTTAGGGTTCATTGTCTCTCTTGTGTGTTTGAATGCTTCAATTGTTTTCTGAGCCAATCGCGTGGACTGTTGTAATAGCTGCGTACTGACCCGATCATGTTGCCTGATGTTGACAGAGCAAACAATTCCTGAAGAGAAGACTGACCTATTTCAACTTGCTGATAAAGTTGGAAGGCCTAGACGGTGCCATTCTCGATAACTTCAGTCAATTTGTGGCCAGCGCAAGTAAAATGATGAATTTGCAAGTAACAAAAAAGTATGTGGAGCTTTGTCACTATGGGGCTTTTTAATATGAAGGGAGGAAGATTCTTGTTCTAAGACGGATTATGCTACCAGGCCTAAGCAGGACTGGGTCGAGAAATAATAGTATTATGCTTGTAATTTCAAAATTCTTAGATAATTGTTATTTCTATTTATTTTCTTTCTATATATTTTACTTAATTAAAGTTTAAATTGTTATATAACTCATTTAATTCAGTCGTATGACTGGAAGGTGAAGTCTTGAATAAACGATCTATGCTCAATCTTCATGTGATTGGTAAAATGATGCAGCTCAGCGAAGCAGTCAGCCACCGCCATGCCTTGAACCAGGATCTTTGGATGAAACGCAGTTTGCATGCTGTTAAATAAACGAGCGGGAGTGTTTTAAACCCGATAAAACACTCCTCGTTAGATATAAAGAATAAGTAAGGCATACATGTAGCTTGTTTTCATTGTATACTAATATTTTCCTCACAATTTGAACCATTGTTCGGACTCCAGACGGTCACGCTCTTTGTGGAATGTTTTTGAAGCCGCTCAATAAACTCGCAGGTTGCCGTGTTTTGTCGGGTCTAAAACCCGGTTTAAGCTTATGCACGTGACGTTTTATCGGTGACTTGATCGACTGTTAGGCTCGTGCATTATTAATGCGTTTTGTGAAACGGTGCTAGAATATTGCTATCACTGGAAAGATCTTGGCGCGAGGACCAAGTTTAAGCTTTTGCAAGTAAACCGAGTACAGAAAACATGGCGCTAGGATGACCAGACCCTTACATGAAGGATCATCGTATTGCTCAGATCTTCCTCTCTTCGTGTAAATAGCTTCTTTCGCAACCAATCCGGTGCAAATCGAAAACCATAGTTTAATTTCGGGGCTCTCACGCGCCTTGAAAGTCCTCGAAAGTCGTCGACTTTTAAAACTAAAAATCCAAGGCTTTGAGAGTCCTTGAAAGTTGCATGCATTACTCGAAAGTCATTCGAATTTGTTGCTCACGACATCCAACCCAGATTGTCAAGTGGCAAATACGGCAAAAATGATAGCGGCACAAAACAGTAAGGTTAAAAATTATTTCATTCGTTCAGTTTTGCACTTCATTTGAGTCCTTGAAAATGTGAATTGTACCCTTAAAGTCCTTGAAAAGTCATAGATTTTCTTACCCAAGAAAGGGTACAAAACCCTGTAATTCAGTGATTCTCATACGCTTTTCCATGTTTAATAACAGCGCAGGTACGCGTATTGTGTACGTGTTCTGATTAGTGTTTTTGATTGTCTGCGTTTTGTTGTGGTTAACCGAGGTAAGGCCTCCTTCTTTAGTGATGTTTCTAGAGGATTTCTAAGAGGCCGTCTGTAGAAATTGTGCAGGGCACTGTTTGGTTAAACAATTTTCAATGCCGTTTGATCGCTGAATACATAAATTTAACAGGTGAATTCGCTCGAGCATTCGAGAGGTCCCCTTGGCGAGCCCGACCTAACTCGTTTTCTGTAGCATAAAGCAACTGAGAGAATTGCCCCCATCCCACTCCCTCTCCAACTAGTCTTTACGGGATTTTCGCCAGCCATTATGTCGCCGGTACCACTTATATGCGCCAGGCCCCGACTTGTTCGATAGATGGATAGCGCTGTCCAGTGCATGAATCACTGTACACAAGATAACTCAGTTGGTTTTGATACCGTTTATCCTCAGGATAGCGATTTACCCTGTGGATGGCGTTAGGCATCTTTAGAAAAACCGAGATCATTCGTACTTTTCTCAGAAGCTCCGAAAAATTTCGAACCTATATTTAGGCTGCCATTTTCCCTTTGTATCTTAAAAACGAAGACATTTATAGCCGCGAAACCTTCCGAAAACTTCGCCCTTTTTTGTCTTGAAAAGGTAACAAATAGATGCCATGTTGCCGTGCGTCTGTTCAGTAATAGATCACAGAAGACGTCAAAATGTGATAAGAACAAAAAAAAAAAAAAAAAAAAAGGGGGGGGGGAGGGGGGGCACATGAAGCGATAGCCGAGTGTGTCACTGATGTTACCTACCACATTTTGAGGTCTTCTGCGACCAATTACTGAACAGACACACGACAACATGGAATCTATTTGTTTTATATAATAAAGAGACAAAAATTATACAAAAACAAAACGAAAACGCGCGTAGATGACGTCATCTGTGTCTGTCCTCTAATAAATCATGAGCGAGAACCAATCAAAACACGTGTAGAGTTGACTTTATTATATATATCATAATAGATCATCTTTTGAGAAGAAGTAGATCATGATTTCTAGCGCTTTCGAGAACTGAAACGCACTCCGCGAGCAAAGTCATTGTGGGATAAGATTCGTGTCTGAGAAAACATTACGACGGCAAGGGTAATAAATATTGGGGATGTTTTTTTTTTAGGTTCAACCTTGCTACTGAAAGGTTTAGCCAGACACTGGCCTACCCGCCTGACAGTTACAAAAAGCACAGTTTAACGTATCACTTGAAGAAGCATGGTCGAATGATTGAGGTATTGTTACTACTATCATTACCATTACCGCAACCATGCATTACCGTTACCGTTATCGTTACCGTTATCGTTATCGTTATCATTAGCACCAACTAGCACCACCATTAAGTTTGTCATTAATATTACCACCACCATTGCCATGGCCATTGCCATTGGCATTGCCATGGCCATTGCCATTGGCATTGCCATTGCCGTTGTCACTGTCAGTACCATTACCATCGCCATTGCCATTGTAATTATTATTGTTGTTGTAAAACATTAGCGGCGACACTTTCTAACAGGCTTGTGTTTTTGGTTAAGGGTTGGGTTGAGTGAAATTACAGTCATAAAAGCAACAACAATGAACCTGCATAGAGTCAAGTGTTGGCCCATTGACATGTTCATGCTCCTATTGGAAGTTTTTTTTTTCATTTTTTGCGATGTGGCGATGGTTTTGTCAATAAATCTGACATTGCCGTTGTTAGGTTGGAGTCAATAGGGAGCTTAAGCAAAGGCGTTTTTGAGCCACGTACGTCAACCGGAAATGTAGCGTTTTCCCGTTCAAACTTCATTGACGCTACCACATTTGTACTGCTCGGCGTCTTTACTCTTATAGAGACGATTTGCTAGAAAATCTGGTTGAAACGTCTGCCCAAGAATACGAAACGCCCACTTCCGGTTGACGTTCGTGGCTCAAAAACGCCTTTGCTTAAGCTCCCTAATAATAAACTAGCGATACACAAACCTCCAATAATGCATTTATCAATGTCTTCCCCCTGGGTAGGGGGATGACAGTACCAGGGGATTTTGAGATATCTTGTTGCAACGGATTGCGTTTGGCTCCCTGGGGAAACCCCAAGTGGTACAAATCGCTACCCTGTAAAGAAGGTGATAGGGGACGAGGAAGGTTGTAAAAATTCCCCGCCTTATACCCCCTCTTCCTCTCCGTTGGGAAAACGTTGATGAGTGGATGATTTCACACACAGATTGGTGAGGTTCCAGTAGAGAAGGCGGATATCTTTGTTCAGTATTTACAGGACAATGTACCAGTTGGAGTGTCTGTTAAAATGGAACTGGTAAGCTTTCGTTTTCATTCAACACTTTCCTTGGCGTTCTTTTACTGCAAAGGCTGGTTTTCATAAGTGAACGAGTCGGCGTCGTGCAGCGTTGCGTTTTACCAAGTGGAAATCAAACTTCGGTGGGCATCCTCCTGATTCTGCCTTCGGCTCCATCACTTTGCGATCAAATGAATAACAGTAACAGTAACAGTAACAGTAACAGCGCTCTTAGTCTCTCTTACGACTTACGACTCTGTCTCTAGTGAAACTCACCCTTAGAAGAGCTACAGTTGGAGGCCTTGAGGTTAGGGCACTGGATCAGTTGTGAACCTGATGCCGCGCGTTCAAATCCCTGGTCCCGAATTCAACTTCGCCATGCTTTGTAAATAGCCATTGCTTGCCTCCTTCCAGCTGGATTTTTTAACGTTATGTTTATTTGAATTGTTTCCTTCTCTATAAGCACCCCCAAGCTTCAAGGTTTGAAGTTAATCAAAAGGACTCACTCATTCCAAGCACGAAACGTTTGATTTGACTTCGTTCTTGCCCTCACCCCCCCCCTCCCCTTTCCCTTTTAAGTTTTTCCTTTATTTTCTCTCTTTTCCATTTTGCTCAAGAAAGAAAAGAAAATGTCGTGTAATTAGGGGGAGACAACGACCAATTATGGTGTGATAAGAATACTTAGAAATAACACATTTCTTTTTCATTTAATTCGCAAGATGTTTCGACAGAAACTTCTGTTTTCTTCAGGGCAAGTCGGGTGCAATAAGATTTGCAAGCGCCTTGAAGTTCTTTGAGTTGAATTCGAAATGAAAGTTCAAGGCCTTCAAAGTCGTTGAGAATTGCTTTTGGTGCCGGAAAGGCCTTGAATTCAAAGCGGAGCGGGTTAGGTGAAAAAGTTTCGATGCAAATATGACCATTGGGATGAGTAAGTCAAGACTTTCTTGTGAAAATGTCGGCAATTTCCTTGGTGGTCAATTGCTGTTGTAACCAGTTGCTTAAGAAAAATATTTGTCTTGATTTTGTTTGCAGAAAAAATGGCAAGACTTTGTTTCACCTCCTGATCCAAGATATTTGGAGCAAAAGCAGTTAGAGTATGAACGGATGCGAGAGAGGAAGAAAAAGAGAGACGGCTAGAAATGTTGGTAACTGAAAAGAACCAAGATGTGTCGAAAATAGGAAGGTCGCAATACGCGAGTCCTGTTACTTGATGTTTGTCCTTGTGTCGGAACTTGTATTACATGGGACAAATGACCCTGGAACGTCCAAGGTCCATACTGCATTTGAAGAACGATTTTACGTCGCAGTTTTTTGGCTACAATTTGTATTTGCATCGGCATTTATTTAATTTACCAGAATAACCCATTAAAAAGAAATTAGCGACTAGATTTTGCAACATTAAGGCTGGTGAAGGAAGGAAACGGACGTATGAAATGCAAGGAAAAAGAATTCAGTTTAAGGGGTGGGGAATTATTGGGGAAACAAGACGCTGTGGGAGCGTATGCTTGGGCGTTGTTGTCTTAAGATAGTTGTAGTGAAATCAGTTTTCAAGAATAGCGAGTACCGTGCAGTGCATTCATGAGGTGTAAAAGAAAGAACCGAGGAAATTTACTTGTTTCACTCTTCTCTCCCAAACTATGAATAAATTTAGCCAAAAAACCATTGACAGTAATTTTCACTCAACCGTTGTACCGAAAGCCTGGAAACCAGCGAAGAAAATTACCGAGTCCACACAAGCCTTATCTTTAATAGTCAAGACTTAATTAAAATCCACTGTTATTCGTGATAAAAGCGTAACCTGGTCTAAAACGTCATGAAAATTACAAATCGTAAAGTGAAACAAAATTACCTGTGCTTCTTGTCATATTTATCTCCGTTCCTTTGCTACTAGGTGTCCACTTGGTTAATACCTTGGCTCAAGTCTTACGTTTTCTGCTACATCAGCGAATTTCGCCGGTGTTCCTTCAGCTGTTTAGCGTGTCTCTGTTCACAGCTTCAATTCGTAGAATTCCTCGCCGCATTGTCAGATAGTTTCGGAGTGTGTCGATTACTTTCTTTACGTATCCACAATTTAGGACGTCAAAAACCCTTAAACCAACGAAACACAATTCGCATTGTCCTCTCGTTCACCTCCAGATTGTAACAGATTCGCTCCACTTTTTTCTGCATGCCCCGTCTTGGCCCGTCGAATTTTCAGAAATATGCATGTCCGTTAGACCCCATTTTGAGGCCAACCATATATGGTCGTAGCTTGACTTGGGCCCCTCCGCCCAAGCAATTGCTTTTTTGATAGTTGCATGGCAGAAGAGATTTATATGTTTCCAGTAGTTTAAAGCCAAGAAAATGTACTAAAGACTGGCAAATTCTGCTCCGCCATGTTTCGACATTCTCAGATTCCTTGCCTTTGCTTTCAATCATCAATACTCACGCGGAAACTAAAAACCCGTCAATCATCAAAGCCTAAAAAGAAAAAAATCGTCGTTGCACTGGCCGGGAATCGAACCCGGGCCTCCCGCGTGGCAGGCGAGAATTCTACCACTGAACCACCAGTGCTCCGCTACTTTGTACTTGGAAAATAATGAACCACATTTACCGGTATATTAAGAAGTGGGAAGCAGCTTAGGTTATGTTTACAACAAGTCCATCCTCATCACACAACTAATGGAGCCATCGACGGTCATTCCCACAACCTTCCCCACCGGAAAGCAGATAGCGGAAATTTCAGTCGACCTTTGCGTTTCCAGTCCTAGAGCCAGGCTTCGCTCAATCGAGATTTTTGCCGGGTCACTAAGTAGTAACTGATAGCGCGCTTCTGTCCTGTTTACTTTGGGTACATTTCACTAATCGTTCTAGAGCTAGTTACGTATACTAAGATCAGCAAGGCCAAGATTTTCTGTAATGTCCCTTCTGAACTACACAAAGGTAAGATCACAGAGGAAAGAATCCATTGCGAAGCTGGGTCCCATGTTCGCCAGCAAACACAGGCACGTTGAAACATTTGCAGAAATGTTGTCATTGGAATCAGTCTGTTCTTTTCCTTTACCCTCAGGCCTGTGTGTTATAATAAAAACTATTCGAATCCGAAAGCTAACCGATCATAATGTTGAACTTTCCAATTTAAGTAGTACATAATCTGACATTGAAGCATGTGGCTCAGGCTAGTGCAGGCAGATTTACAAATTTTGAGGAAATTCCAAGCTTTTCAACGCTGAAAAAAATTCAATACAATTGAACCCCATTAATACACTGTCCACATCTTGAAAGATGAAATTGATCCCATTAAGTTAATAAGAACAATGATAATGATATTAATAATAGTGTTGGTTTACACCCTGTAGTCACAATAATAATAACAGTAACAACCATCATCATCATCGTCATCATCATCATCATCGCAATTACCGTAACAATAACTGTACTTACTAAAAAAAATAAATAATAATAGTAAACAAAAACAATGACAATGGTAATGATAATTGGCCTCACAGGGTTTTGATGAGGCATCCTAGATGTCCTTGCACATATAGAGTAAGACTCAACAGCAAAGGGAGACTGGCCATTAGTTTGGCAGAAAAGTAAAACCATTATTGCTTGCAATATCTATGTGTATTGGGAAGACTGTCAAAAGGTTAAAACAACTGGTCAGTGTAAAATGCAGATTAGAGGCCAAAATTGTCCGAGTATGCAAATAAGGAGGTGACATCAGTAGTCCCATTGTTATTTAAGAACAAGAAAGTGATGGTCTGCACTAACAGTCTACATTTGCACTATCCAGTTAAGTGGCTGCCTTTCTGACACATTAATGCAATCTTGTGCATTATTTTGTCCTCACATGCTGGCATAGATTGAGTGCATTTCCACCAGCTGCAAGCTGTCAATCTAAGTTTGACCTATTCTAGCTCAAGATCAGACCCAGCATTGTGTTGTTCCTTCTCAACAATTCAATGCCGGCTAGAAATGCTGAAGTGGTGGCAGTGTGTACGGGCCCTTCCTTATGACAGCAACTTTTCTGTAAACTCACTGGTCTTATGATGTCAGCCAGAGAGAAAAGAAATCTATTTTTTTCTTCATTGATCAGGCTATGATCTTTTAAATCATGAAATTCATCAAGTAATGTGCTTTGTTTGTTTTAAGATAAAATCATCATTGAATTCAAGACTGGCATGTTATAGTTTGCTGATAAAGTTTGAAGGCTTAAATGGTACAGTTCTTGACAAGTTCTGTCAGTTTGTGATCAATGCAAGCAAAGCTATGAATCTGGAAGTAACAAAAAGGTTTGCTTTCTTCATTGTTTAAGAGAGTGACCCTCCTTTACATCTATAATAGCAGGCTATTTTTTGTCCCTTCCAAGAGGGTGCCCTCAAATGATAATTGCTAATCATTGTGTAGGGTGCAGATGCCGCTGCTGCAAACTTAAGACTGATGCTGTCATAGGGGATCACTGTTGTTCTGTTAATAGGGAGCTTCTGCGGTAGGGTGCTTCTTCAAGAGCATTGCCAAAAAATTTGCGTTATTACTTTATTTTTTAGTATTTTGGTTCCTTCATCAAAGAGCAGAGCAATTATTGCTCATTCTAAGCAATAGCTATATGCAAGGCAATTCGATGAAAAACAACCAGAATACTGTAGATTTTTTCCTCCCTCTTTTTTGATCCTGTAGCCATCAATTTTTGCGTGCAACCTGCAGCAATTATTTGCATGTGTTATACACCACTTAGAGCCCCAAATTAACCTGCTATTTCACAAAATAACCAAAGTGCATAAAAAAGTCACTTACGACATTTATGCAATCCATACAATCCTGCAAGTATTCCTACTTAATTCCACATGTAAAATGTGCACCAACTGTCTAGAAATGAAAATGGCTCAGATGGCATTGCTGAAAATTTATTGTTGTGTGCTTCCGTCCTTAACAGAACCTTATTTTTGGTCACTTCATATTCTTGTTAAAGGAAGGACAACCAAAACGAATTACCAAAATGATAGATGAACATACTGAGCATGCAAAGGAATGGTTTTTGCTCGCTAAACCTATTGGTTGTTGTCATTGTTATTGTTGTTGTTTTGTAGTCTGTGTTCTTGTTCTCCTTGACATCATTGCTTAAGGTCCCTAGCCTACTAATATCAAATGATCAATAGCCACCCTAATAAATGCATTGCCAAAGAATACCCCTTTCATTTAACAATTAAATTTGTTTTTGTCCAGTTGTCATTGCCACAATTTTTTTTCATCAACACCCATTGGTTTTAATTTCCAGAGAAAACCTTACACCAACAGACTTCAAGCATAATCAGATGCTGTTTCGTCCACTAGACAGCTATGAAAGACACAGAGCAACATTTCACCTCAACAAGACTGGTCGGATTAGTTTGTTTTTCAGGTTACAACGTTTTTGCTTCCTATAGACCAGTTCAGGCTCTTGAGTGCATCATTGGTAATCAAGGCAACATGGCAGGAAATGCAAAATTTTGTACGGAAATTCAATGCAAAATAGATTGTTCATGACTCTACTTTTGCAGACTTTCTGGTTCATACACCAAACATTAGCTCAACTGAGTTCACAACTGAGACAATTTGGATTGGGTATTGATTCTTTTAAATTCTTAAATACTGTTTTGTTTTTGTTTTTGCTTTTTTTCCTCCTCTACATTCTTTGTAATTTGTACCTTCCTAATTACAGGAAATATACGTATGGTAGAAACTTGGTTTAATAAAATAATTCCTACAATAGCTATTCTCTCCAACTTTGTTCAGCCACACTCTTAGGGGCTGTTTACATGGAGGTAGGAAGATCCTAGCACTAGGAAGATCCTAGAAGGCGAAACAACTTTTCGTTTGGTTTACATGCAGAAATTTCTGTCTAGGTGGAAGTGGAGAATGAAAGCAAGATGGCGGGCGAGAACAACAAACATATAATTTGGGTCCTTCTACTCTCCTTACTAGCTTTAATAACTTCCTTTCAGCAGCAGCTGGTAGTCCTCAACAACTTGATTTTTCAATTGCAACAACAGCAAGCCATGATCATGCACTTAAAGCATAGTGCCGGCTACCGTTGCAAGACATTTTCATCTCTCGAGAAAGAGAGAGATGAAAAAACGACAAAAAATAGATAAAATAAATAAAATAAAATACAAAAAAAAAGATAAAAAATACACAAAAAAGAGATAAAAAACGACAAAAAAACAAACACGGCGGCCGCCATGTTTGTTTTTTTTGTCCCTAGTACCAGGAACTTCCTAGCGAAGGCAGTTTACATGGTGCTAGGATCTTCCTAGCGCTAGGATCTTCCTAGCTCACAGCTAGGAAGACCCTAGCACTAGGGCCAAGTACGACCTCTTGCATGTAAACTGAATACAGAAAACATATGGCGCTAGGATGATCCACCTTCTAGGATCTTCCTAGTTCTAGGATCTTCCTACCTCCATGTAAACAGCCCCTAAAGCGCACATGTTCTGTTTTGTAGGATAAAAGTGCCCGAAATTGCATATCATGAATACTTTTTCATCATTTTGAAATTCCATACAAACCTTTGAATTTCTCACCACGTTGCACCGATTACCCATGACGCACTCAAGAGCGTGAACTCGTCTATTATCGTCTCGTAATTTTCCTATATTTCTTCCTAGTTTCTTTGTAAGTAATCAGTAACCTTTATGTATTATTTTTGGTTATAGTTTGAGATAAACAATGTATCCTTCAGTGCAGCAGTGACAAATGCACGTTTCAAAACAAAATCTCTTAACCCTTTCACCCTCAAGATGGTTTCTTTTGCATGTCTGGCAATGCAACCCCCAAAGAATCTCCAAGTTGTATTGCCATTAAATTCGGATTTTTCTAGTTGTAATTATGCCGATAAACACAATTCGAATTTTCGCTGTAAAAATCATCCCTTGTTGCATTGTTGTGTATTGGATTTTGCCGAATAACATCCCTTGTCGCTACAGGCGAGTTGGTCTCTTGATGATGTGACAGACAGGTACACGTGTGTGTTTATTAATCATTGTATACTTTCTTGTTTGCTTGTGTTTTTCTCCTAGATTTAACCTTACAGCAGAGCATTTCCGTCAAGAACCGACTAAGCCTCCAGCCCTGCACAAGAAACTATGTAAAACATATCACTTTAACAAGAAAGGTCGGATAATACAGGTTGGTCTGAGCTTACAACAGTACATTTTTTTTTTTTTTTTGGCCCAGAGCACTTGAACTATGAAAAGGGCCTTTCTATAAGCTTTGGTGTACATACGACCTCCCAAATTTCAGACCAGTTGCTTCCATTGATCATTTCCCAGAGCTTACAATAATAGGCCATTGCCAAGTTCAGGTGAACCTCTTTTTCAAAGCGAGTCGTGATTTTCCAGCTCATGCGTAGTATTGTCAATCAATTACATCGATCGCTATCGATGATATTTTCAGTAGTCTTTGGAAATAAACCTCCATACAAGTGCATTGGGATTTGGACCCGGGCTCCCTTGCTAAAATGCATCAGGGGCGGTAATGATGACCAATCAGACTATCGGCCCAACCTCGCAACAAGTGGGGGAAAAACATCTATTGTAACATTTTTAGGTGTGTACAGCGAATTCGATTCCACGATCGGAGTTTTGTCGATGTCATCGCTATCGCTGTGGAATGTTTTACTGAATAGTCTCCAGGGCCGCCTACTATTCCCTATCAGCCGTCTACCATAAAATTAGTGATGCTTAATGACCTTTCAATGGGAAATCGGCTAAAAGAGAGGCTATCTGTAGCCTCTTGTTAGCTTTACTCGGCATGTGAATAAAAACTCATTTTCATAGGAAGTACTTAGCTCATAGACTCGCTTTGAATAATAGGCTGAAGAGAACTGGGAAATAGCTTAATTCATGCGCTTAAAAACGCGGGGCTTTCACGCCTTTGAAAACTGTCAAAGAGGCCTTGAATTCAACGTCTTGGCTTGTTACCACAGTTGCAGTGTGCAGGTTAATCGCACGATCGTGGGTTCGAGTACCGTTCAAGTGTGATTTTTTTTTTCCTTCTTCTATGTTCGTGCTTCTTTGAAACAGCTTACGATATTCGCTACGATGATCTTGCAATCTTATCCACAGTTCAAATATATTACACCTGATATGTTCTCGATAACAACTGAGTCGAAGTCGGAGGTGTTTGCAAAACACGGAGCTGAGCGTTAAGATCCATTGAAGTTATGAGCATTCTTCAGATCATAATGTCGCATTCTATCTGATGAAAACCAGATTCCTTCAGTCTCAAACTAAAGCGAAAGACGAAACCAAAGTTACCATGTACAAACCAAAAACCATAATGCTCGTTTGCGCAAAACCATGCGTAATGCAAGACTACGATCTGCTTATTGTTAAAAGCTGGCCCCAGTTTTTCGAAGGGTGGATAGCACTATTCACTGGATAAATCACTATCCGCTGGATAACTCAATCAGTTTTCTATTGCTTATCCAGTGGATAGCGCTATCCACCCTTCGAACAACTCGGCCCTGAGTGTTTTCACGTCTTTTCGAGGTAAGAAATGGTGAAATTATTGCAAGTTTTCATACCCAGAAGCCTCTTCCTTCTTAAGATAGAAGGAAAATAGGTGGCACCCAAATAGCCACAGGACAAATAGCTTCAGGACTTTGGAGAAACCGGCACGGTGTCCTTCATTAATATTCATATTTTCGATTATCCGGATTATTTCGTCTTGTGACAACGAGTCCGGGAGGGGGGGGGGGGG
>BLFK01000450.1:249204-254418 GCA_014634185.1 Astreopora myriophthalma | reverse complement strand
GATGCAACAATTTCTATAACTGGTATAAAGACCCTCTCATCCTTTCGCTCGCGAACGGCGGAACACTGTGATTGCTTTATTCGTTCTATTCGGCTTGTGACTTCGATCATCCGGTGTCCTGTGATAGAGAAGCGATAGAGTCAGAGTCGCAGTCGGAAGAAATACAGAACTTTCTGATCCTTTCCTACGACGCATTTCGAGCCTACGATTCCGATTGCGATTCTGTTGTACTGTTTTCACCATGTCTTAGGCGAAGCCACGGCTCTTACTCTCGCTCCGCCGTTTGTGTAAAAGCGGCCATTAATTGTAGGAACTGTTTGTTGTACGTAGGTTGCCAAGATTCCATTTGACGAATCGGAAAACCTCATAAAGCATTTGCAGGATAATGTACCATCGGGAGTCTCCCTTCACATGGAACTGGTAAAGATGAATCGTCTACTAGAAGTCCCTCTTTTTTATAGTCCTCGGGCTTGTATTCCATATTTCCTATAAGGGGTTTTCGGCGGGCGCACTTTCCGAAATGAATACTGTTAAAGAATTCATTTAAGACTAAGATGTAGCGTTATTAAGTGCGCCTCTAGAGTAGACCAGGCGTTGGACTGGAACGGGCATGTAATGGAGGCTCAAGCAGGGGAATTGTAAGGGCCTGGGTTTTAGTGTGGCCGCTCCCCCATGGTACTAATTTTGCCAGTAAAAATCACACGTTTTGGGGCGTGTCGTGGAAGACAAAAATACACTCATGAACCAGATTTGAGTGCTTCTGTGTTTGAAGTTTTTTTAGTCCCTTTCTTCGAGAAGCGGTGCTAACAGATTCATTTGCATCTGATAAGGTTCCTCTGCACTAGCCTCCATTCCATGCTATTTCCAGTCCAACCGTGAGCATACGAATATGACCCATTGAAAACACAGAACGCAACTGGAATACAACAACTACAAAGTCATGCTGTTGCCTCTTCCAGGGGCCAGTGCGATCTTGTCGGTTTTGTTTCTGGAATCGACAAGAATAACTAGACTGGTAGAGTACGCTTCTTCGAGCGTTACTGAATACTGGGAACTGATTTTACTGGGCGTTTTGATTTGTTTTGGAATTTCCTCACTAGCCTCATTTTAAAGCTAAAATTCTTCTCAATTTTTACATGCTAACGAGGCTAGTGAGGACAATTAGCATAAAGAGAAAAAAACAATTTATTTATGAATTCGGTCTGTTTGTCGCGCGAAATTTAAACGTAGATTGAAAATAGTTATCGGGGGGCATAGGGGTATGTTCTTTCGCCTCGTCCTCTCTCGTTTGTGAGAATAGTAAGCGCCTAATGACTTCCTCCCTACCCCCCCCCCCCGATCATATCATTTGTACACCTTTTCCTCTCCCACCCCTCGTCGCCTCCACTGGCTCGCCCTGTGATTTCAGATCAAGTCTTGATTTTCATCCACAGAGGAAAATGAACAAATCGTGTCCATCGTCTTGATTTAGGAATCAAGGAATCATTGCAGGATGAAAACAGCACAGGCATTGGAATGTTGTAACAGGAAGGAGGATTTCCATGTGAGGCATGTTGCGGGCTGCTGAATCCTTTTGCTGTTGGTTAAACACTCTTCCCGTCAGACCAAGGAAGGAGCCACTGACAGAAAGATTTGCCAGTGAACCACTTTAGACTTACAATCCGTTTTTTGTGGCTATTGCCTCGGAAACGCGAAGCCTCGATGTCATCGCTCAGGAGAGAGTGAGTGTAACAATACAGTGTGACATGTTGCCATGGCCACCCTCAAAAATGTCAACGGGATGAACCATGATGTTCTGTTGAGTTGTCACAGAAAATGTTACTAAGAAGGTCAGAAACGTTGAAAAATGCTCCAGTGCTTTGCGCCTGATTTAAATAAAGGGTGATCTTCCCTTGTAATCCCCTGTCGTGAGTGATCATCACTGGTTATTGCTGAAGACAACGTAGTGATTAAATTTCCATTTATTCTTCTGGTCCAGTTGTTCAAAGCCCGATTAAGCCAACCCTGGGTTAGAGTAAACTTTGATTCCAGTTTATTTACCAATCAACAAAAAAATTCCCGAAAACATTTTGCTTGTCACTTGTGACTTACACTTTTCTTCCCCCTTTAGTCTAAAATCACCTTTGGAGAGTGTTTTCTGAGGGCGAAATGACAACGTCGGTTAATTTTTAATCGAGGGTTAGCCTTAATAGGCTTTCAAACAACCGGGCCCAGGGAATGCACGAAGTTTCGTGTGTTGGCCAGTTATCTCGTGAATGCAATGAGCGAGATATAGCAGTTGTGGCGATCGCTCGCTCGCTCGATTCCTGTGAACTTTTCTTACGCTCCAGTGGCAAGTGCGCAAGGCTCACTTATAGTTGGTCTGTCTTTCGACTGATCGGGACGATCCGGGCGGTCATATGGAAACCAGACTTTACCTCTGCATTCACAGGAACCTTTGATAAGCTTTACGCGCTTTTTTGAACGCCGTCTCTACATGTAATGAAACTTTCGGACTTACTATTTATCCGTGAAAGAATTCAAAAATCCGCACAGAAACGTCCCAAGTGATTTCTGCGAGATTTTAGGTCATTTCCACCGCATCAACTGCACAAACGTCCCCATGCATGCTGTCAGTGTGCTGTATGCCAAGAATTAGGGCAATGCGATGGAAAAAAAATTCTCCTGTATTTCATATTTTCTTCCTCTCGAGCCATCCCAACATACAGGTACGCTGAAAGGTGCAGCTGAATAAAGTTGGAAAGAATAGCTACCGTGGAAATTATCATGTTAAAGAAAGTTTACGATACCGAGTCCAAATCATCTCAGTTGTGAACTTTAACGTACATGTTTGGTGTACGATACCCTGCAAGTATTGGATTCTCCCTCTTTTATTCGCTTTGGTAGCGAAACGAGAGAAACGACTGCGAGCAAGCGACCCGTTCTCTGTCGAGCGGATCGCTTGCTCGCAGTGGTTTCTCTCTAGCTTCGCTACCAAAGAGGATAAGAGACGAGAATCCACTGCTTGCAGGTGTATGAACGCCTTACGTCCACCAATTTCGCGAAATGACCAAACGCACTTCAATTGGGCCCTTCAATTGTCGCCAGGGTCTGTCTGAAAATTTAATCTGTTAAACGCCACGTAGGACTACAAGAAGCCATTTTCGAGTTCACTTCAGCCTGTTTTTCAAAGCAAGTCAAAGTGGGAAATCTTGTGAAGACTTAAATCTGCTTTGGAAAAAAAAATTCCCAAAGTGGACCCGAGAGTGGCCCAGTGGTGCGAAGAAAGGGTTTTTAATCCGGAAAACCAACAAAATATCTTCAATAAAGGTTGAACGTGTGTATTTAATTTTAGTTCAGCGGCGATACATCACTCAGAACACACAGCTGTTGTTTGCACTTCACAGCGCTGTATTCTGACAAAGAAAGTTCCACACGGAAAGCATCTATCAGAGTTGCGAGGTAGCTAGTCATTCCTGAAGGAAAGCTTCACAAGCTTCTTTTTCCTCCAGTAACTCTTTAGCTGTGGCATCCATCTTTTCACGCGAGAAGTCATCAATACTCAGTCCCTGTACTATCTTCCATTTCTGGTTGGCAATTATTGTCATTGGATAGGAATACACAATCCCCTCTGGGATGCCATACTGACCTTCGGACAAAACACCCATGGAAACAAACTCACCCTAAAGACGAAGGATTTCAAGATTTCAGCCATCCTCACGTAATTAAACAACAACAATAATAATGATAATGATAATAACTTGATTAGTACATGATGGTAATAAGACAGTGGAGTACAATTCAGGCCGGGCGCGAGGCCGATTTGAAATTAAGAGCAGGATTACTACCTGAATCGTACGACAAAGGCGTACAATCGAACTCAATCCATTGGATTGTGTTCGACTGTGTTCGGTGAATGAATGCACTTGAAGAGGGGTCATGTTATGTGGTGCGACTTCCCGCTTGGTTACTTTTCGTAAGCTCTAATAAACCTACATACGAAGTAAGCTCATCGAAAACAAGTTGTTGTTGTTGTTGTTGTTTTTTAAGTTGAATATTCTGATAAGAAAAATAAACTGTCCACGGCAGTGAAAAGAACAGATTAGAACATAGCCATCATTATCCTGCGTACTACCACTGTTTTCATTGTAATTTAACTTGCAATTAAAAAATGACAATTTGAAGTATGACTTTCATGAAAAAGTACAAACTTAAGCAAATTTCTAACCGGCACACAGGCAACGGCATACAGCAGCTGGATGGTTATGAAAAATGTCTGACTGATATATATATATATATATATATATATATACATTATTTTTTCAGCACCTCGAACACCAGTTTTCATAAAAATCAAGAGTTCGGAAATCGAACGTTCGATTGGGTTCGATTGCCGAACTCAATCGAACTCAATCCACGGATTGGGTTCGATTGAAATTCACTTCTATTGACTATGCCGGGACAAACGGAATACAAGAATGAATACGTGGTAACGTGGACAGTGTAATCGTTATCCTCTGGGTGAAATTTCGAAGGAGAATCATCTGCTTCATGCGAATAAATGGTATGAGGACGTATTAAGTTTGAAAAAAAAAAAAAAAAAACTTTTGCATCATAAACCAGTTTCAACTGACGAAATGAACTGAAGAAATGATCCTCACACTTGCTGGACAATTTAAGCAATTGCCTCATATGCACTTGAAAAATTCAAGTGACTCCAACGGGATTCGAACCCACGACCTCTGCGATGCCGGTGCAGTGCTCTTACCAACTGAGCTATGAAGCCACACAGTTGAGAGCTGGTCAATTTGCTGGGCTCATGCGTGTTTTCCCGTGAAAGGAATGAATGAAAGAAATGATTATGAAGTGTGGTTTTAGAAATCAACTGACGAAATGATCCTCACACTTGCTGGACAATAAACCAGTTTGTTACATCAACACAGGAACACAGCCACATGTACGCCTCTCAGTAACAGACCATTTCCGAACTGCTGTTTGCCTCGGTTCCAAAACGAGTCCTGGTGCACAACCATTCAAATGCAAATGAGTTTTGTATTTTCATGCAAATCAAACTCATTATCATTTGAATGGTTTAGCACGAAGACTCGCTTTGAAACAGAGGCAAACAGCAATTCGGAAATGGCCTATTAGCTATGTTGTGAGTCAAATGACTGCTAAAAGTTTTACGGCACATCAACAACATATTTGTCCTAACAAACAAAAGACATTTGAGGT
>BLFK01000450.1:216704-244204 GCA_014634185.1 Astreopora myriophthalma | reverse complement strand
GCCAGCTACTAAAGAAAAGCTTGGCTGCCGTTTCAAGTAATCAGTAATTCACTTTCCAGCTGATTTACAGCAATCTCACTTCCCATTCCCAAGTGAAATGCCCTTAACTCTCCGACTTCCTATTCAACTCCAATTCCTAAAATCTTTATGTAATCTCCAGCTTCCACTCTCCCATTTCACATCTCATTCCACTCCATTTCCCAACTTTCTGTTCCCTAACTGCCATTACCATATCTCTGATTTCACACCCACTTTTTCTCTAAATCCCAATTCTGAGCCATTTGCCAGATTTGGAGTACAACTATGAAATGCCTTGCCTCAAAATATCAGAATGCTAAAGAGCAAAAAGTTATTCAAAAAACACATACACGAAATGCTTACTAATATCTTGAAAACTGAAAACCCTTACCTCTCTACATCCTTAATTACTGATAAGATTAAAAACATTTAAAGGAATCTTATTGTAATAAATCCGTCAATTTATAATTATTGTAGTATGTACCAAAAATTCTTTGTATATGTATAGCACCATAATCCCACATTATCATTAGTTAGAACTAGTTGTCCTACGTACCCGCCTCGATTAGCCAATGCTACTTGCGGGTAGACACATGTTTCTGTAATTGTTTCTTTAATAAAATGTTGTTGTTGTTGTTGTTGTTGTTGTTGCTGTTGCTATGTCCCATCCCTTTCAATCCTAATAAGGTCTCATGCCTTCCTAAATCCCAGCTATTTCCCCTTGCCTGCACCTAAGTTTCCTTGCTTTTTTATCCCTGGTTTTCTCCATATACCTTGACAGACTTCTTAGCCACTGAATCCAATGCTTTGCCTTGAGTGACAAAGATCTTAGCATTGGCTTTCAGCAGATCTTTCCTCTCCATTCCTTGCTTGCGTGGCATGGCACCAACCAAAATGGCAGCATCAATATTTGAGAAAGCAACCATTGGATCATCTGTAGCAACCACCTCTGAAATAATAAAGGGAAAAAAATGAAATAAAAAGGACGTTACACAAAAAACCTAAAAATCGCCTTTTACCAACTTTTTCGCCTGATTTTACATAAAATAGGCAGATTTGGTCGTTGTGTGCTGAAAAGTGAATTTTTCACAAAAAATCTTGGTACTTTGTTAACCCTTTTGGCTACTGGAGATTTGGCAGAAAAACACGCTTTGAAGCTAGTTGAGGTTTTTTTGGGTCACTGTCGTGCTGTTTAAGAGCTAAATCTTACCAAAAACCCATTTACAGGTTGTACACTCTGCGGCCTTTTGATCCAGGTGCAAAATAAGCGCTCGCAAACTTTGGGCATGCGCAGAAAGCAAAATTTTCGAGAGTTTTAGACTTTAAAGTAGCACATCTTCGACTTTTAGCTTTCTCTCCTTCCCTCTCTTTTCGCTTTCCTTGCCTCATTTTAGCATTTTAGTAGGCTTGATTTTGGTGGGAAGAGTTTCTGTGAAACCTTTCATCATCTTAGAATTAGATGCTCAGAAAGGTAGGTGGGCAATGGAGCACGATTTTCATGGAGATTTTCAGGTCAATGTTACATGGTTTTTTGGCTGTTTCTCCAGTTTTCTTGACTGAATTGTGCTCATTCTGGTATAGTTTGAAAGATCTCTTCTCCCTGCACAAGATAGTAGACAAAGCTGTTCTTGACCGTTAAAAGTGATGATGTCACAAGGGGTAGAAGGGACGGTGGATCCACCTGGACGCCATGATTTGGTCAGCTTGTACTCAAAGGGTTACCGGTCAAATTTCATTTATTTATTTGTTTATTCAATACTTATTTATGTTTTTCCTTTTTGTAATACATGATCAGAGAGAAAACTGTTTAACCACTCTTAACCACATTGAAGTCCTGAAATTTTTTCAGGTTTCTCTATGCAATTGCTAAATTGCATTCATAACTGCGAAGATCATAGCTTAATCACTTGATTAATTTGTAAGTGTCAACATTCTTGACAATAATTGATACTCCCACCTATCTCCACCTCTTTGAAGATTCTTAAACATCATACACATCCCAGTGCTGGAAAAAAATTTTCTTCCCTAAAGGGGCTGTGTCGTGGTAGTGCAGTCCACTAGTTTTGCCAATTACTCATACTTACTCGCTATTCAACTTACCAGTTGTCACCCAAGTAGCTACGATTAAACAACAAAATCAAAAAATATGTGTCCCAAGCATACATAAGAAATGTTTCAAACAAAAAAAGAAACTTTGAAAAACTGTTAGGCTGAACAGTTTTCAAAAATCCCAAGTGCATCCATTTTAATCCTCGTCAATTTTGCCCATCCCTTCCTCCTTTGGTATTTTCTCTTTTATTACTGTAAAACCTTCTTTCAATGTTTTAACCATGCAGTTATTTTCATGTTTCACTTGATTTGTTCGGCAGTTCCCATCACTGAATTTGGCTAAATTTTGTGACACAGACCCTTTAGCAGGGGATGTGTCCTCTCAAATCTTCCTATTGATCAAATAATATACATGTCAAGTACCTTTTCAAATCGAAATTAATTAGCACAACATACCATTAATTTGCAAATAATGTAAACCAACACAGAATTTTGAGCACACATATCTGAAGTTGTGATAACAGTACTTTGCAAACACTTTACTTTATGGGGTGATTTTCAAGTTAGAGTATTTACACAGTTTTGCAAGTAAACAAAAACAAAACATTGCATCACAAGTAACCTTTTAATGGTTGAAACAATGTATCTAGCAATTTTCATTGAGACTGTACTGTATGTAAGGGAAGGGGCTTTATTTGGCCAGTGGTCATCCCCTTTGTCTGGTATTCCAGGAGGGAGAGAGGGAGAGAGGGAGAGAGGGAGAGAGGGGGGTGGGGAGAGGGGGGTGGGGAGAGAGGGATGGGGAGAGAAGGAGAGAGAGAGAAGGCCCATGGTTTCAGCTGCTTTCCCCAAACACCCCCTCTCCCCAACCCCCTGCCGTGGGTCACAAAAAGGCACCACAAAAAGGCACACATTGAGTGTGTTAATTAATCCAGAGGCATGTTCAGTTAGCAAAACATGGCATAGAAGCAATATAGCCAATGATACCAACCAGTTAACAGTGGGAATGCACTGTCCTGCAATTCCATCACCACACCATCCAATACTGTCATCATGGGCTTTATGTCCAACAACAACAAGCTCAGTGGCTAATGATGAAATAAATAGACACAACTCATCGTCAGACTCACATGTATGTTCATGGGTCAACAAAAAGTCAAGTCATCAACTATTATTCACAAAATACCATCATAAAACCCTGTCTCAGTATTACAAAGACATCAAGTTATGGTCAGTCACGTTTGGACTAATACTAACTCAGAACTACCCAAAAACTAATAATAATACACTGCACAAACCCACATCTACTTAATCCATTGATGGCCAAACATTTTAACCCTTTCAGCCCCAAGGGGTGCCCCAGTGACGAGTAAAATCGTCTGGCGTTAGACAGAGTAAAATCTGTAAGTGGCACTACTGGGAGTTAAAAGGTTAATGGAGACATAGTTTCTGATCAGACGGAGAGGTGGTTAACCCTTTCAGCCCCAAGGGGTGCCCCAGTGACGAGTAAAATCGTCTGGCGTTAGACAGAGTAAAATCTGTAAGTGGCACTACTGGGAGTTTAAAGGGTTAAAGGAACACAGCAAGAAACAGACAGCTCAACCTCCCTGCCACATTGTATTGAAGGACAATCTCCCTGCATTGGAAACTGCATCAGCTGCACCCGCCCCCCTCAAACCCCCATCCTCATTCACCATCCAACAGGCAGCCCTATGAATGCTGGTACTGTAGCAGACTGGAAATTGTTAGTATCAGACCCAATGTTCACTATGCATTTTGTAGGGAATCCCATGATATCAGGGACCTTTAGATTGAAGCACAAGTATGACTACGAGTACACATACAAATTTTCCATTCTGAGCACATGCACTTGTATAAATTTCAACTTCAGAACCTAATGCGTGTGTTCAGTACGGAAAACACATACTCGTAGTCGTTCTCCAATCTAAAGGTCGCTATTGTGTGTGTGAGCATGAAGAAGGCACGTTGGTTCTGAATTGTTCTTGTTGTGTTCTTTAATAAACACCCAGGGTAACTGAAGTGACTATTCGTCAAAAGACAAGATTTAACAATGGTGACCTTGAAACACTGGATTACAGTGAGAATGCATTGTTAGGAGCATTAACTCAATCTCTTTCATTGATTGATAGGTGCTACTGATCGGCCAAGGGTTTATGGCGAGAAGAGACAGATACCCTTAATCCCTGGCGTCAAGTGCCTGTCAACCCTGGACAACAGAGTAACATATTTCAAAGCAGCTACACTGCATTAAATTGGTTGAATACCTGATTAGGTCCAAACACATCTCCTTTACAAACAGAGTAAAAAAGGGAGTAAGCGATCTGACCAGCTGCCCCAGTGATGCAAACACGTAAAGGTTCTGCCTACAAAGAGTTAAGACAGTGCATCTATCATTAATTTGATCACCCTTGTATGAAGTCAGGCCCCAGCAGGCATTTTTCAAAGGATCGCAATCTTTTAGAGCCAATTTAGGGTGCATTTTGGGGGGACTATTCTAGAGGCCTATTCCTATTCGGGTTTAGGATTAACAGAATAACAGAAATGAGGTTTTCCAACAAAAAAAACAAAATCATGTATTCTGAAAACAGAATGGTTCTTGCAGAGGCAACCTGAGAACTAACACTTGGAATAGTCTGGACACAACTGAGACCGGCATTTGGCAGCCGAGCACACTTTTGGTGCCAAAATAATCCCCCAAAAACATGTATCCTGTGTATTCCGAGTAAACCATATTCTGTTTATTCCACTCATTCTGCTATTGACAGCAGAACGAATGGAATACTAATATGGAAAATGGAATGAGTCCCCTCAGAAATGCGTAAACGGACCATTCCATCCCTTCTTATTCTGGAATAGTTCCAAAAATTGCACCCTTAGCATGCCACAGTTCCCTCTGTGTCATATAAAAGAAAACACTTTTAAGCATGAAACCTTGTCATTTTTCTTTCATAATTCCTAACTTGAACACATGTTAACAAACCAGCCTTTTAGCATAAGCAGCTTACAGTTTTATCAATAGATTCCAAAAAAAAAGATAGATTCCAAAAAAAGCAGTTATTTTCGCAGGTGTGCAGAGAAGCACATACACTGTAATGCAAGCCCCACCCACCGATCTTCTTAAATAGAAGGGGTTATGTGATCTGCTGTGCTAGCTACAGCTGTATGAGGAAATTTTTCGACACACAAATGTTTGTTGCTCGATTTGACTTTTACTCGTGCCCAAAAGTCATAACCGTAATGATGTACAATGATTATTCGAAACTTGTACGATATTGACAAGTACGTACGTGAGAGCTACGTGAAAGGAACTTCCATCTCATGGACTACCTTGTAAGATTACATGCAACCTTAGCTACCATGAAAAATAGCGGAATTGAGGTACCTGTACATTTCAAACGGCTGTTTCCCATAGAGCTACTACCACATCTAGCTTTGAGATCGCTACAAATTAGGCCAAGCTTCAACTTGGCTAACCAATTAAGCTAAGCAGTAAGCTTATAAGACAAGTTCACTTTTTTATGCGAAAGCGCAAAAATTGGAACTTTTCGTCTCGTGGGAATATATATCTTAACACCTAAAGGTCTAAGCAACACGTTCATAAACAGTGTGCTTAATTTAGAACAAGTGATCTTTTCTCGTCTTTTTAGACAAACTCGGTTCAACAAATCCCAAATTCCACCTGAAACAATTAAAAAGTCCCTCGTTTGCCATTAATTTCTGCAAATTTTTACCATATACTGTAATGATCGTGTACTTACCATCGTGCTTCCAACGAAGAGCAAATGTAAAATGCAATAAACTATCTTGGTTGAAGGATTCTTGCTCGTGCCACGCTGCACGTCAGCCTGACACTGGGACTAGATTCAAAACGTGTGGAACTCTGGGTATCATTGCGTGACAAACCATGACTTTAGGCGTAATCCAATCCCCAGTGGGTACCTACTGGTGTTGTGTTACTCTCAACATGATGTCCTGTTTGAATTATTGATTATCGTTAATTCGTAACTTGCTCTGAATTAATGATTATCTTTAATTTAGAGCACTCTGTCCAGGACTTTTTGGAACGGACCAAATATAAAAAAGAAAACCCATGTCCTTGGATTGATAGAGCTTGTAGAAACGAGTTCTTACCACTAGACCACTGGGGAACAAGATGTCGAGTGAATCAATGAAGACACGATCCCAACGCATTTTCATTGGTAGAAAGAAAAACGCCTATCATTGGTCACAAGGTGAGAAGACATATCTGCCACGGAAGACCAAACTGCAACGCTACACTCGTAGCCGGGCCATTACAACTTTTTCAGCAGAGTGACTTGCCCCCAGGCCCCCACCATTCATCTGTCCTTCCCGCAACTCGCAAGCTGCGGAGCGTTAACTTGTGATCGTGCATAAATAAAGATTATCTGTTTGCCTGGCCTCCTATCTGTCTCCTGTCGGTCTGCATATCTGTCCACTCAATTTTTTTAAATTATTGTGTTTATTTATTTTTATGTTTATTTTTCTACAAGATCACATTGGGAAGCCTTTTTGGAGTGGACAAAAAGAAAATAGCCGTGTAAAACACATGCACCGACAGCCCCAGTTTGTCCAGTTTATGCACCTTGCATAGACAAGAAAATTTTTACCTCCAATGGCCAGTCAGACCCAGCGTTCAAACCGAATGGAGGAATTGCGATTTTCAGTTTTGTAAGGCACGAGGGACGTTTGATAACAGGGCTAGATAGACTTTTGACGTACAAGTTATCAAGGACAACTTGCTCCGTTTTCGGAGGTCATTCAGCGATAAATCACGCCAAAATTATTACAGTTTTGATTCTCTTCCATTTCCGTTAACTACTCCCTTAATTGCCCCCAAATATGCATTAGAGACGGAAAACTCGTCTAATATGAATCCCGATAAGGACAAGTTTCCCGTCTTAAATTGCACGTGGGTTGCGTTCACGAGTTCAGTTTGTAGTTCGGCTTTGCGAAACAGTTTTTCAAGTCATGTGCAAGTACAAGTATTGTATCTTTATTATGGAATGTTCAAATACATGGTTTGTTTACCGAGTTCAGTTTCTTGGTGGAACTCACATTCACATACAGTACGACTCTCTGAATTAACACTAGATAATAACATTTTAAAATTGCAGTGGTGGACCCAGAGTTGAAGGACTGAGGGGCTTAAGAAATTGATTATGATCATAATTTAAGCGTTGCGGGAAAGAGGTCACGCCAGAGTGAGAGACTTTGTTTGTTTTGTTTTTTTTAGTCGAAGGGTTTCTTTCGAGTTCAGATCTATAGTCGAAGGTTTAATTTTGATTCTAGAGTGGAAAACTTAAGCGTATATTATACAGCCGTTATCTTATGTTGGAGGAATAAGCTAACCAAAATCACTCATTTGTGACAAGGGGGGAATGCACTCTCAATTTTTTTGAGGGGAGGGGTGGCCCTTTCGCGGTTTTTTGGCGTTTTGGGGGGGGGGGGAGGGCACCACTGGATCGGCCACTGTATTAGCTTACTAACTAAAAATAGGAGAAAGTAGGAAAATGTTAAAAAGACGTTTAAAAACAGGAAAACAAACAAACAACAACAACAACAACAAAAAAGACAGCAACTAGACACCCAGGTGTTTTCAGTTAAATAAAGTCACGGCGTTCATACGCTACTTTCAAAGATTATGGCATCATCAGCGACATCATCCTTAGCTTTCCTTTCGTTATTTTCGCACGTATTTTTTATGGAAGGATGAAAAAAGCCGTAATACAGTAACACGGATACTAAACCGAGAAGAAAGGAACCCCACGATGTTGCTAACATGGTTATTTTGAATTCCTCACCGAAGTCGGTATAAAAATACCAAGAAAGAGTCAAAATTGAGTTTTCACTAAAGGTCACAGAATAATAGGGAATCCCCCAAATTCTAGTTTTTTTGCCTTCCAAAGGAAAGAAACAGAAAATATTTACGCAAGTGAAAGCGCACCTAAGTAGTATGTCCCTGGCAGATTTCTCTTGGAAGAAGTCATCTGTTTGCGAACCCAAAAGAAAGAACGATAATATAGCATGGACCGCAACAATGATAAATACTAGACTTTTAAACGCGTTTGCAAAAAGGACCAGGGCTAGTATCCGAGCAACGATCATAAACAAGCGCCAGGTGAAATGGACGACAGACGCCCAACTAAACAACTCCAATAACGCGCTGCCTTCGTTTGAAAGGCGGATGTTCATGGTGAAATTTAGCAGACTGAAGGAGAAAAGACACAAGGACTTGATGATGTTTATCCCCGCGAAGACGTCTGCAGATGAAGTCCAGTCAAAGGAGCCTTTTTGTAGAAGAATGTAAGACTGAAGGGCAACCTGTTTAGGAAAAAAATAACGGCGATAAAACTCAACTTGTGCAGTTGTTTACTAATGGTAATGGTCATGGGTTTGGCCGCACATATCCCATACAGTTCATGGCTTTACAAGTTGAAAGAGCTGAATTAATCGCCAAGTCATTACAATAACATTATGATTTTCTGTTTTGACGCGACGTTTTCCTTGGCGTTGCTGTCGTCGTTGGTAAAGCTCCCTAATTTTCCCTCAGACCGCTAATGGGATGGCTGCCGCACGAATATCCGCCTACCTTTCGTCATTAGGGAGCTTACGAAACGGCAACGACAACGCTACAAAACAATAGGTTTAAGGGTGCTTTCGATTGGGAAATCCGGAAATCCGAAGATCCGGATTTAGATCTTAAAATCCGGATCTTCGGATTTCCAATCGAACACAAAATCCGAAAAGGGATTTCGCCGCGGATTTCATTAATTGAAATCCTTCCCCGACATGGATTTCAGTTAATGAATCCGTCGCGAAATCCGTTTTCGGATTTTGTGTTCGATTGGAAATCCAAAAGATCCGGATTTTACGATCTAAATCCGGATTTCCCAAGGAAAGCACCCTTAGGGTGCTTTCGATTGGGAAATCCGGATTTAGATCTTAAAATCCGGATCTTCGGATTTCCAATCGAACGCAAAATCCGAAAACGGATTTCGCGCCGGATTTCATTAATTGAAATCCATGTCAGGGAAGGATTTCAATTAATGAAATCCGGCGCGAAATCCGTTTTCGGATTTTGTGTTCGATTGGAAATCCGAAGATCCGGATTTTAAGATCTAAATCCGGATTTCCCAATCGAAAGCACCCTTAGTGAGCAAAAGCAATGGCTGTGCACGCTCTGCACATGCATTTTACATTTTGGTACATTTCTTTGCCATCATCTCCTAAATAACGACGTGAAATGACCAAATTTCAGGTCCTGTGGACGATGTTAGCGTGCTACCAAGAATTTTCAGTTCTCTCGCTACGCTTCTAAAGCGCTCATACTAGTTTAATTCCTCAACAGTTATTACACATTTTAAATGCGGAACGACATTTCGTTCGTTGTTGTCGTCGTCTTTTCTTAAGCTCCCTAACAACATACCTGGGGCGCCTCTTCAGTAAAAGCCTCCACAACACCCAACATGCTCATCTGGTACAACTGAGAAATGTGGAGGCGATATCGCTGAATGTTATAGGGGTCCTTTCGATTTGTTTTGACTCCTCGTACTATCCGCGCAGTCTTGAAGATCTGAAAGCATCTGAAAACAAATAAGAGGTATTAGTATAAATCTACTAGCGTTCTATCACGCTCACTGATTGGCTATCACAGAATAGATAGCGAGTAGCGGTTTTCAACAAAACGGCGGCCACTTCGTCGCGTTTTCGAAGTGTTTCGAAATGTCTGCGATGAGGATATACTGATAATTTACTTGTTTAGTTTTGAACGACTAGTAGATTCATACTAAAACAATTAGATTATTCGCTCTCGATTTCTATGCGTGATAGTTGACTCGGGCTGCGCCCTCGTCAACTATCACGCGATAGAAATCTCGAGCTCATAATCTAATTGTTTAATATAAAGAGACTGCTGGTGAGCCGGCATACGAGGAGTAAAAAATGATCATCAATGAAGCTGGGATAAACTCTTTGAAAGTAAGGTGCGACAAAATTGTGAGGTTCAAAGAAAATCTCGCCATGGGTAGGATCGAATCCAGGTCTCACCGTTATTAGTATCACCTAACTAGTGGACTAATGCAAATCCTGCATTTTCATTGGCTACGCTACTAGATGACTATTAGTAATAGTCCTCGAGTAGCGAAAAGCGTGACGCTTTCTTTCGTTTTATTCCCAAATAAATATGTCTTCAACTTGCATTTGCTAACTTTCTTATTGCCTTTTTCTGTCCGACTAGTTGGGTGATACTAAAACAATTAGACCCTTCGCTCAAGGGCGAAGGGTCTAATTGGGACTAATATCTAATAGCCCAATCGGCTTCGCCTCATGGGCTATTGACCCGTAGCGCTTGCGGGCTACGGGTCTAATTGTTAAACAGTGGCCTGTGATAACCACCACGCCACCAGGACAAGCACGCCAGCAATGGCAGCAATCAATGAGGTGAATTTACGCGGGCGAATATGTGGGCCTCCCGCGAAATAGGCCATATATGGAGCTTACGAAACGACGACGCCGGCGGCAACGACTACGCTACAGAACAATAGGTTTAGTGAGTAAAAAGAATGGCTGTGCACGCCCTGCACGTGCGTTTTACATTTTGGTACATTTCTTTGCCTTCATCTCCTAAACGTGTCCATAGTTATTCCTCTACTATGTCCTAAACAACGACGTGAAATGACTAAATTTAAGGTTCTGTGGAGGACGTTAGCGTGTGACCGTGAATTTTCAGTTTTCTTTCTACGCTTCTAACCCGTTTATACCTGTTTAATTCCTCGACAGTTACTACACATTTCAAACGCGAAACGAAAAGAATTTAGCTGCGTAGTGCCCTGCTAGCAGAGGTTTCTTTCTGGCAATTCTTTTAGCATGTACGAATCGTTCGCGTCTCTTGTATTTCCCGTGGTTGGCTTGTTAACAAGATGAAAAGAGCGGGGAAACAGGAGCGCGTGACGTGACGGGAAGAACAAGAATTGCGATCTCCATGGCAACAGTCACCTTCACAGCAATCAAACGAACACAACTGGCTTCCAGAGGAGACCACGGAACCGTAGAAAGCTGCTAGTGAATAAACAACGATCTCACCTTACAAGACGACCGCATAAAATCAAATGAAACCCGTAGAACCATGGACGAACTTGCAAATTGTCCTGCTTCAGCCACCAAGTTTTATTATAATTCAACTGATCAGACAAATACAAACTGGCGGAGAGGACGTCAACGACAATCAGCGAGAAAACGACCACGCCCAGAGTGTACACACCCCACCTGGGATTGCCTTGCTCGAAGTGCGAGACTGCTAGTCTCAAGTCCGTGACGACATCAGCTAGGAATAAAAAAGCTGTGATAAAAGGCACCCAAAGCTGGAGGTGACTTCGCTTAGCTCTGCTGTTCCATAAACTTGCCCCGTCATCTTCTTCTATCACACTATTATTTTTGTGGGAAACGTCAACATTAGTTGGTTCTATATCTTGCATATTGCAAAGCTGAGGACTATAGATGGAGATAGAAAAATATAAAACAGTCGTGAACTGCAGTACACCTTACTGCCACTTTGCACGCATGCTGTAGGCCAACTTCGTTGCCAGTAACTATTCGGACTATTTGGTTTATGGCGGAGTAAACCTAAAAGCCGTTTTTTTTTCGCCTCTTAAAATGGGTTTAATGCAAATATCTCGTTCGCGTTTCAAGCAATGCGACTGAAAACTCTATGCTCAAAACACGAATCGACGTTTTGCGGTGTTTTGTAAAATGTTGGATGCTTTTCGGGTATATTTGGGAGGAGGGAGTTTTTTCTCGAAAAAGAAGTAAAATTTTGAGAAGTAAGAAATGATGACGATTTAATGTAGTTTAAAATTTAGAATTTGAAGTTTAAAATTAATATATTCACATCCAAGTAACCTTGGGTGCTCTTGGGTGGGGTCAACTGTCTAGTGTTTTAAAATTAGACAAACTGAATATTGCTACATTTGGCTTGCCATAATTGGTATGAACGCAGTTAAAGTTAAGACAAAAAAATGGGAATTTATCGTCTTGCACTCACGTCCTACACAAAACTTCAAATTTGGTCATTTCACGTCGTTGTTTAGCTGAGAACGGCGAAGAAATGTACCAAAATGTAAAAACGCAGGTGCAGAGCGTGCGGAGCCATTGTTTTTGCTCTTTAAGCCTATTGTATTGTGGCGTTCTCGTACGTTGTCGTCGACGTGGTCGTTGCTTAAGCTCCCTATTGAAAAGCATAAGCACTAGACCAGGTTATGTCCATCGGGTAACTCAACTTAAATCTCGAGTCTAAATCAAACGTCCTTTGCTAACGGTTAGAGCTAAACTTCAGTGGAACTGTTATGTACCGACCGTGTAGAATTCTTCCCTACGTCAGTGGGAAAGCTCTGCTCTTCGATGGTTTTGACAATCAAGGACTGTTAATTTTCTCTTTTTCCTTCTAATTATTGACAGACTATCAACGGTACTAATTCGCAATCTAAAAGAAAATTACGTTCAGTTCCTGTTCTCTTACACTCTTAATACGTTCAGTTCGTTCGATAATACAATTCTGCGTTATTCCTGTAGTACCGACTTGTCTTTACACTAAAACGCTAAATAATGGCTATGGTCTCTTGTTCGTAACCACCACGGAAATATGCAATCTTACCTATATAAACAATTTAAACACTACCTTCGATCCTCTGTCTCTTTCTTATTTTATTTGATTGATTGATTGATCAATTTTTTAATGCGGCTCAGTTTAACGAAGTTTCTTTGTATTTTCCTCTAAACCTATACATCCTACAAGATGATGGTTAACGGGGCCGTAGCCAGGGGAGTGTTCTAAGGGTTCCGGAACCCCCCTTTGGGTTACGACATTGGCCTTAATTTCAAGAGGATATACCAATCGGTTATTTCTTTCGAAATTCTAACCATAGTTAGTAGAGGAGTTAGTAGAGGTCTGCTCTTCTAACTATGTTCTAACGGATTTAATCTAACCAGAAGGTTACGGACTACTCGGAGTTTTTCTTTATTCCCAGCCGCTTTCTAGTGATAGGATCGTCTTAGCTGATCGATAGGAAGATGCTAGCCCTAGCAAGATCTTAACACCATGTAAACTGCATTTACCAAACAAACAAACAAACATGGCGGCTTCGGGGCTTTCTGCAGCTTCGTTTTACCAATTATGAACCATAACTGCAACCGAGATTTCTGCTTTAAATTAATAAATTATAATTTTTAATTTTAATTCTCTTTCTAGAATCTTCAATGTAAACAGTGTGACACTATGGTGTTACATTTCGTTACGTCACAGCCTCGTTTTGGAATAAAGGCGTTGTTGAGTACGTCGCCATCTTGCCAGTTCGAGTGTCTTGACTCACTCTGTCAAACTTGTCACAAACAGCCCCTAAAGGCGGCGGTACTCAAGAATTTGAATGAAATTTTAAGAGGTTTAAAGAAGGGATAAAAGAAAGGAAATATTAGATTTGAAACACTACCAGAAATGCAGTTGACCCCGACTCAAGAGCACCCTAGGCTGGTAGGGGACTGTTTGGGTGTGCATATACTAATATTAAACTTCAAAATCTAATTTTGAAACTACATTCAATCTTCACTATTTCCTGTTTCTCAAAAAATTACTTCTCTCTTAAGAAAAACTCCCTCCTCCCAACCTGATTTACTCAAAAATTTCCAAAACACCGCAAAACATCTATTTGAGTTTCGAGCATAGGGTTTTGGTATTGCTTTAGACAAGGGCGAGATATTTGCATTAAACCCATTTTAAATGACAACAGAACCGCTTTCGGGCTTACCCCCGCCTAAATTAATTTAGCTTTTACGGTGCAGACTGGGTCAATTGGCTGAGTGATTTTTCTTTCCCTTTCGTGTAATTTTCTTTTCACGAACGCTCCGTAAATCTTTTCTTATTGCACTTGAAGACTTCAGTTATTGTCCTGTGAAGCCTGTTCCGATAACGCAACTCTCGAAAAGGCAAATATATTTTAAAAGCAAAGGAGGAGAGACAGTGCTCGGATTTCACAGAAAATAGCTTGACAGAAAGTCGACATGACGGAAGTCGTAACCAAGGCAAAATCCTTCCTTTCTGTAAGGCAAATTGGTAATACACGACGCTTTAAATGGATGACCACAATTTAAAATATACAGTCTGCAAACGACATTAACGATCGTGTGCCAACTTCGTCTAGCTCTGAAGATCTCCCTTCCGGATCGTTAGCCAGTACAGTGAATTAAGCATAACACTTTTCACTAAATTGACTTACCTGGTTTTATCATCCTTTGCTAACTCCATTTGCCTAGTGTAGATGATTTCAACGAAAAACAAGGAAGTGTGAAAAAAGTTATGCACTAGACGGTATATGAAGTCAAATAATCTTTTCAGAGAATTTACGGAAGTGGATACCTTTCGGTTTCTACCGCAAGGGTCAATTTCCGGTAACGTCATCTCGACTGCCGCTTTCCTTCGCCCCAAGAAAGATGTAAAAAAAAATGTCAAATCCGTAAAAATCAACAAGCCAGTTCTTTACAAGGCCAGTGCTTTCCATTGTTTTTTTTAATTAGTGGTCACACAATTCTTCAATTCCCGCTCCCCAACAGGACGCTTTATAATGTGCTTTAACCGGTTGTCAATAGCTGCAACGCTTTCTGTGATTGGCCCAAGCAATTATTTTGGTTTGAAGAGTCAAAACCGCTCTTTCACACACTTTCAGGCGCTAAAACTCTCGAAAAAATTTGAGGGAAATGACAATATTATTAACGAAACTTTTCAAACTCCTAGGCCTCGGTTCACCGCCGCGGAAGCACTTAAATTTCCGTCAGCGCATCCTTTGCGGCGAACACCTGTAAAAGCAATTTGAAGTCAAATAACCAACCAAGCCGGCGCGGCTTTTAAAAAGCAAAACAAACATGGCGACAAAATTTTTTTCGTCGAGTTTCCGGGGGTTTGGCAAATGCCGTATAAAGTCACTGTCTGTTTGTTTGTTTGTTTGTTTTCGAACGAAATGAACCTGAGGAACCCTCGAGCAACCCACCGATAGGAACCCAGTTAAATGAAGCGCATGCGCAGTTGCTCGAGAAATTAAGACCGATTGCCTTCGCAGAAACTTGCCGATTTCTAACCATCCAGTCGCTAGAATTTCAAGAAATTTGGCCAAAAAAAAAAAAGCCACGTGAATGATCTATCACGAAAAATCTGAATTTTGACATAGGGAATTTTTAATACTACAGAACACGATTTACGGCGAATTACGAAAATCGGGTATGTCTAAATGTTATTAGAACAGTGTTGACAGAAGGGATTTCATATCAATTCGTAGTGGGCAAACGATGAAAAAAATCTAACGACTGGATTTTTTTTGAATAAACAAAAACCATTTTTTAAGTCTTGTTTTTAACCAGCCCCGTTGCCATGGCAACAGCACACACCTTAACCAAAATGCGAGAATAAACTCTTCTGTGGTTAACCTTGACTCTTGCAAAAAACGGGCGCCAAATCATTAATAGTTTCAAAGTAATGGTGAATTAGGCATAGGCACTTGAAAACTGTGTTCGGCCACCTTAATTAGCTCGCGCAGAAAGCTGTGCTTGCGTGTGGAGTACTATCGCTTCAACCATCGGTTCGAAAAGAAGGCAGAAAAAGGACAGACTTAAATTTATATCATAAGCTTAATACTTTATTCAACTTCATCACTAGTGTATGTTCCCTGTAGAATCTCGAAGATATTAGGATAAGACTCATTCTCCAATGACAAACGTTCACCCTGTGATTTTCCAAGTGATCCCGGCACTTTCCGCCATGTTGTTTTCTTGTGCCCACACAATCCCGGAACGCACCTCGCGTAGCTTAATCAATTCCGGCCTTCTCTCATTTCTGCAATTACCCGCACAAAGACTGTGCGACAGGAGTCGACTGAAAATTGCTTTTATTTATCGATTCTATTTTCTTGCTTTGTAAATTTCTAGTTGGTGCATCTTTGGAGTTTAATTTACAAAGCCATGGAACCCAAATTGACTGATTAAAATTTGCTCAAGCAAATGAAAATTACTTGTCTTTCATCCTACTGGATTAATTTATCTGACTGTATAACGTTAACTTGTAAACAAACAAACAAGAAAAGAGCTGATGTATTGTCATCAATTAAAAAGCAGTGAACAATATGGAGCGCTTACTCAGTAAATACTCAGCTTCCGTCAAAGTGAAAAAAGAACATCAGAATCTGATCTTACGTTTTTTTTTAGTTAAACCGCGTACTGAAGCGGCAGGTCCTAAGCACAGATCAGATTCCACACGGATAAGTAAGCAAGCCAAACAGTACCTACCAGCCTTCGGTTTTGAGCGGAAAACTGTTTTATTCGTTTATTTGTTACTAGTGGAGTGACTTCAGAATACCTATCACCATTGGAATATGACCCTGCCCTGTATTGAGACCCCGCCGTATTGAAGTCCTAGGAAGAATGGTCCTCCATTTTCCAATACATATTACAAAAACCTTTAGCCTTGGTTGTTCAAAAGGTGGCCAGTGCTATTAACCGGATACATCAGTATATAGCGGATGAGTGCTAGGAAAACTGATTGAGTTATCCAATGGATAACATTATGACCCTTTGAACAACTGGGGCCAAAATCATCCTTAATTTGTTTTGTTTTCTCGATGCCAGTTTGATTAATACATATGCTTTCATAGCCTAAAAGAGTTAATCGACATGAATTATGGTTGTAGCAAAATCATAGCATGGATAAAACGACTGATCAATTTGAGGGTAACAACAAGAAGGTCCGCTCAAGCTTCCGGGCTTTGAAACATGTGCTACAACTTTCACGCGTTCGACGCAAACGCACATCGTGACCCACAGATACTGTGGAATTATCACCATACGCAATGAGGGGGATTCCTTTAGCTTATTTCCTTTTTTGTTGGAACAGAGGCAGAAAGGGCCAGCTTTCTTTTTCTTTTCGCTTTCAAAGAACGAATTTTACAAGCTATAGCAAATTGTGGTTTACATTACGCCATGACGCAAATAGTGATTACTTCATGGAAAGCGCGCGCGTACGGGATTTTATTTTTAGGTTAGGGTAAATGCAACTGTTTATGTTTACTTGAAAAGCACAGTTTGGGGGACACTTTGTGACGTTTATTGCCTGTATTCATTCAACCTGAGGAGAAGAGCAAGGGGACACTTTGTGACGCTTATCAAAGTCAAACAAAGAAACGACGGCCATTTTGGAGGAACTCGACTTTCGTGTAAAATCTTCCTTTGTTTCACTAAACCAAAATGCTGGTAGTCACGTGAGCGAAAACGCTCTACGGATACTATATCGTTCGCAAGAATTGTTTGAATGACAATTTTGGAAAGCCTGCGACATTCGTCCAGATTTCAGTCGTTCACATCACATATTTCTCTGGGGTTAAGAGAAGACTGAGGCACGCCCTGGTTCGTCTCCAAGCGCCCGTTACCAGTTACACGAGAGTCCCTCTTTCCTCAACCCCCCTTCCGCCCTCCCCAACCTGGGAATTTCTTCGTATCTCTACCAGGCATGAAAAGCGAGAACTGAACACAATAGAAAGATTTAGCTTCATATGTTAACGGCACTGAAACGGCAAACGTCAGGCTGAAATTTTGATGTTCACCAAAACATGAATGCGATTTACTGTATTAAATTTCAGCTTTGGCTCTTGCCTGTCAGTGGCCACAGCTATGGAGCAAGTACCAAATAGAGAGAAGTAGGCTAGAAGAACAGAATTTTCATGGTTTTATGGCAAGCAGCAGCCTGCTTCTTGCCGTTGGCCGTAAACGCCATGCCTAATCTACCTAATATCATCTCGTAACACGCCCTTAACGGCAGCTGACGTTGATGGACACAACACTGTAATCATGATTTTTTCAAATCACTTGTTCGTGGTGGGCTCTAGTCTCCTTCCCGTTTTGAGGGATGTCACGTAACGCTTTGGGGAAAGCGTTTCGTGACATCCCAAAAAAGGGCTGCGAAGGAGACTAGTTGGGCTCAGGGCAAGGGTCAAAGTATTCTTTGATTTACTCCGACTTGGTGTTAACCACTTGACGTACGACCATCTTTAGGCTCTTGTTTCTTCATAAAATTCAAACGCCATCGGTTAACGTTATCTCTGTACTTCCATCATCAAAAAAATTGTTAACCGCTGTAACTGCTCCATTACGATCCTTGCGGTGTCGCCTTTCCCATCGAGCTCTCTTGTACATAATCTTGAATGCAGAATACTGCGTAGGCCCTACTGCATCAATAACGTCCCTGGAGTTTAGAGACGGATGAAAATAACGATAGAACAAAGCCATTGAAATAACACCGATCAAAAATGTCCCCCATTCTGTTACTTGCATGGCAACCTTGAATTTCAAACTGTATTCTGTGACGAAAGTCCACCACAAAACCATGACGATGTTCTCTATAAGCATAAGAATGTAATACGGATATCCAAATCTCCGAGTGTCTTTGCCTTCCAACGGGAAAAAGCAGAATACGTGAACATACGCGATAGCAAATCTAAAGATTTTCTGTTTGATCGGTTCGCCCTCGAAGTACTCGCACTCCTGTCTCCAGAGTAAAGCGTACGAAGCTAAAAAGTGAATTCCAACGACGACGAATACGTAAGGAGCAAAGTACGAAGCAAACAGCGCAAGAGCTAGTATTCTGGACGTGAGGATGAACAGGCGCCATACAAAAAAGAAAAAAGAACCCAGACTACACCACTCGAGCTGTTGACTCTCCTTGTCTGCAAGTCTGATGTATCTTGCATAGATTAGCAAGTTGAAGGCAAACAGAGCAAGAGATTTGGGGATACTCAGAGCAACGGTGAGGTCTTCGTACGACGTTGGATCAAAACTTCCTCGATATAACATGATGTACAGCTGCAATGAGACCTGAAAAATCCATCAAATGAAACAGGCACTTACCAATAAGGCCCCTATGTGACGCTTTATTCATCAGGGTGTAGGGAACGTGGAGGACTACGCTCACCCGGGTGACCAAACTACGTCAAGGTATGTCACTCCTGGGTTCAAACCATTTTCTATAAAATAGGATGTTTTCCCGTACTAGCAGAAAGACCCTAAAGTGAATGAATTTGTTATCTGGGGCCATGATTTAATGCCCATTGTCTGTAATAGACGGCGCATACATTCCATCTAGCGTAAAAAAAAAAAAAAAGACACGAGCTGCCTATACAGAGCGTTTACAGATGGCCTTATGGCGGCCATATTTGTGTCCCTAATCAAAGAAATGGTGGCCACGTTGGTATCTCAAGTTATTCCTCTGGGAATACTTAAGCAAACACCTTTCTTTGTTTTGAATGAAAAAACAAAAACAAAAACAAAACCGAGTTGCTGTTTGCTTCTGGTTCATAGCGATTCTTGGTGCCCAACCATTCAAATGATAATGAGTTTCACTTGCATGAAAATACAAAACTAATTTCCATTTGAATGGTTGTGCACCAGGACTCGCCTTGAAACCGAGGCAAACAGCAACTCGGAAATGGGCTATTGGCTGACTGACTGACTGACTGAAAACGCTCTATTGTTGAAGTACCCTCGAGCGGCCCTTTGAAGGGAGGTTTTTACAATACGGCGTCTCATGGGGTGCATTCCTTTGGGACCATTAAGGATTAAGGGAATAACTGGAATAAGGTTTTTCCGAAAGAAGGCGTAGTCCGAATTGAGGGGGGACTGGGACTGACGCTCGGAATAGTCTGGACAAGTCAAAGGCTGACATTTGGCGGCCGCGCGCGATTTGGCGCCAAAATCTCCCCAAAGGAACGCTTATACCCTGTATTCCGAGCAAACCTCTTCTGTTTGTTCCGTTCATTCTACTTTCGGGAGCAGAATAGCGGACAGAATGCCATTCTGTTCCCGAAATTCACCCTTGGTAAATCGCACCCGAATAACAACTATAAAACATTTACCTGTGGGGCTTCCTCCATAAAAGCTTCCAAAACACCCAGAGCGCTCGAGTCCTGCAGTTGGGCGATATACAGGCGGTACCGCTCTTTATCGCCTGGCGACTCGCTTTTCTTGCTTCTTATCAAACGCACAATCCTGAAAATCTGGCAACGCCTGCACCGAAGAAAAAGGTAATCCTGTTAGTATCGAGTATTTGAAAAAGAATGCATGGGTTGCATGAACCAATCATAAATCAGGTCACAAGGGTACTAGTATTGTGTGTGATTGGTGGAAAAAGTGGTGAGATGCCTTGGCCAATCACCGCGCGTACTAAGCCAAATCCGAAGAAGTCATAACATTACCTGTAAATTCAACTGAAAACAGCTGAAGTAGATCTGTAAGGGTATTTACACGACCACGGTTTAGTAATGGTGAAGATGATGATGATCATCATTAACTTTGTCTAAGGTGCTGTTACACTGTTTCGTTCAACTTGTGTCGCAATGCCATTGCGAAACGTGTTGCACGCAACATTTCACAGAGTAACATACCTTGCAACGGCCAAAATCGTTGCAAGACAAGCTGCAGAAACCGTTGCACCAAGTGTAATCGAGTTCTAACAGCAGTCCATCATGGTTCCGGTTCTACTAGTCTTGCAATGGCGCTGACGGAAACGTTGCGAGACAAGTTGCACGGGGCATTGCACATGGTGTAAGAGCGGCTTAAGGGCTGGAGCACTAATATTAAATCAAATCGATTACCGGTAAATCATGTTAAATCAGATTGATCTTAGTTTTTGTGGAGTCACAGAAGTACCAGGAGAAAAACTTCTCGAAGCAGAGAACCAACAAACTCAGCCAACATATAAAGCTCACATTGGGGCAGGGAGAGCGCTCTTGTCAACGGTAACCTCGGTCGCTCGCCTTTTTCTTTATTACATTACTTGAATCGCCACACTGCCATAACAAGCAGTGATTGGCTGATTTTGTATCACTGGACATTTGAAAGATTTTGCTCATTTGACGGTGTTTGGCGTGACTTTAGTCGTGGTTAATTAAACTGGTTGTTTTGGTCCTCGGATTCTTCAAATGGCAAACAAACACTCTCAAATGGGAAATTCCCTTTGGCTTGGCATGTTCCATTTTTTCAATTAAGTCAAGTTTACTCACAGAATGGCTTGAAAGTATAAACCTAATACCACAAAATGATAATATTGACGGGATGACTGCTTTGCGTCTCAGGTCAGGCAAATCAAAATTTGTCCCCACCGTGAATCTATATTGTTTTTTGGCTCGCTACCACATTTGGATAAGTGAATTAAATGTTACCAAATGTTAACAACTTTTCGCTTTTTGTGAGATCCCAATAGGCTGTTTGCAACCAATCTCTAGGGGCAGGGATCACGATGGTGAAATGTATAACTACTGGTGGACGAACAAAAAAAGCTACTTAGAGATCTATTGCTTTCGTCCACTAACATGGCAGCGATGACGTGACGTGAAAACCACCTGTACGCACCGGACGCAACAGGTGAATCCGCTAAAGAATGGAAGCCTCTGGCTATAAATTATTCCGTATAGGCGTTAGTTAACTTCTTAGCTTTTTCCCCCTTTATGTATTGAGTGTTTTCGTCACGAAGTGTATTTGCAATTATAAAAGGTCCCAATTTTAAACTGTAATGTTGGCCGCCTGGCCGCCTGTACAACCTTAAGTTCCTTTCCTGTTTATCTTTTTCTTTTCTTTTTTCAGTTTTATTGCGTGCATATTTTTTTGATCATTTAAAATTAAAATTTAAAAAAAGGGAAAAAAAAGTTTACTCACAGACTTTGGAACTAAATAAACTAATAGTATTTGGAAATAGAACCCATTTATAAATGGCGGTCAATAAATGATTCTTTCGTCTTTGTGCTAATTAGACCATGTAGCCTCGTTAACAAGAACGAAATTTAAAACAACTTTTGCTCTATATTTGAGGTAGTTGGAGGAAAGACGAAATAATAATTGTAGTCTAAATCAAATGATAAACAAGGTTTCTGTTCGGATATTCCGGTTGGGAATTTTGCACTATCCCGTTGTTTTGGAAATTTTCCGGTCGGGCGAACCAAAACAGTCTTACATTTACATATAGCAAACGAAATTTCCGGCGTTTTTTGGTAAATTGTAAACAACCACCATCTTGGTGAACATATTTCCCCAGCATACTTTCATGGGCAGTTACTCGTCATAATTGTTATTTGATTCGTTTGCACGGATAAGGCACGCCGCTAACAAATTAATTAATTCTTTATTTAATTAGTGTCTTGTTTACTTGTAAATTATATCTTTTAAAATTAGTTTGCAGGGCCAGGATAAGGCACCCCGCTAGTCCAACTAGCAAATAGACCGATTTCGTAAATGGCGGCTAATAAATTATTCTTTTCTCTTTATGCTAATTTTCCTCACTAGCCTCGTTTTAAAGCAAAAATTCTTTTCAATTTTACGTGCTTGTTACGAGGCTAGTGAGGAAAATTAGCATAAAGAGAAAAGAATAATTTATTAGCCGCCATTTACGAAATCGGTCTATAACGCATCGCATTTGCAGTGGTCACACCTTGACCTCGCATTCGTTGGTTTACACAGCAAGGAAAACGCACATACCACAGCCGGACTGTTTTGCCTGCAGCATTTCCTCTGGTTTTCCCGCCCTTCTCCATGAAAATAAATTTGAGTCAGGAAAAGTTGGTTGCACACGAACATGTGAGACAGCTTCTCTGTAAATAATACCAGCGAAAGCGTCCGAGTCCCCGTTTTACCAAAATAGAGACACCCGGAAAAAGAACAAACAAACAAACAAACAAACAAACAAACAAACAAAGCAAAACCGTGGCCGATTTTGTTGTGAAGGGAGTAGGTACTTACGAAGCCAAAAATAGCGATTTTGGTTGCGAAATCCTTTTAATTATTAAACGACAGGAATTTAAAAAAAAAAAACGCTCTGTTTTCATAGTAAGCGCGCCGGAAAAAGCGGTCAAATATAACCTGCGTTTGCAAACATTCTTGAAATTTGTCAACCAGCGAACAAAAGAAGTCATTGTTTCAACAGCCATTAATCGTCTGTTTGGTATATTAATAACAATGGGTGACGCAACGATGAACATTGCTGTAAATAAAGCGATCCACCATGTTTCAGATGTGAAAGGAAACAACAACAACAACAGCTTTTCCATACACGAATTAAAGTAATCCACGCCCGATGTTTCCTCAGAAGAAAACTAAGCAACCACACTAATAATGTGTAAAAAGCTATTTGTCACGCATTATAACTGAAATCAGAATTTCAGATGAAACTGAAGACCGACAGAAGAAGAATTACGACGAAAACAGATAGGAAGACAGCAGCTGTAACAAATTTCAACCTTACACTGAAATGTCGAGATTTTCTTTGGTATGGATAGATTTCAAGACATGAGTCAAAAACACACAACTTTAATTGCATGTGCAGTGGCTGTGACACAGTCAAAATGTTATTGCGACACAAAAGAAAGAATTGAGGCAGGTCCACCATTGATCATCAAGAAATAACGTGACTTTTAAACTTTTATTGAATAAAATACGATAAAATCCGAGCCCGTTTGCTTTCGCTGAAAAATGCCAGTTCACAGTTAGATCGCCCTGCAAGCTACTCAAGGTTCATGCCATCACGCATATAAGCTATAAAACGCCGGTAACAAAAAGATAATTTGGATTTGAATGGTCACAGAGTCGATTCTTGTCCTTTCTTTGAATGACTTTATGAGTAAATATCGTGTTCTTACCCATCGAAAATCATGCAAAAGGTGTTCAAATTCCATCTCTTTACCTTAACAGGCCTCCACAAAGAAAGAAGTGGCATGCATAATACCATCGGTTGATCCCCAATCCGTTTTTTCGCATGACTTCCATCTTAAAACTCCGCTGATCCTCAATATACCAGTTTGCGGAGACCATTTCAATCGAAACCAGCGAGACTAACGCAAAAGCAATGGTAAGAGCAGCCCAAGCGACATCGCCACGGCCATAATGAGTAACGGCGACTCTCACATCGAATGCAACGTCTACCAACGCCACCAGAGCGGTTAAGAACGGGAACAGAAGGTCGAAACGGGTGCAGTTGCCTCGCTCGTACCAAATCCTTGTTTCAGGGTCTTTTGGAGGTTCGCTTGGCCTTGTGTCTACGATCCATTCTAACAATCGACGACAACTTGTACCACACGTGTCACAACGGCAGAAACAAGCGCACGACAAGTCCTCCTTCATTGCCGATCCGGCAACAACCTGTTGGAAATATCCGTTAAATGCTATTTATTACATTGCTTACGAAATCGAAGAGAAGTAAGCTTAATTAAGACCTGGCCATCTTCCATTACCTACGTTCCTATGTTTTGAAGATCAACAGCGATCGTTTATCTTCGATTGTCACGGAAAGACTAATTAATACGTCGTTAACGGTTTGCGAAAAAAAAAAAAGAGGGAGAATGACCTTGTATGATCCTTGCCCGTCAATCAAGTTTACCAGCCTTTTGCGCTCAGCGAGGTTTATGTCACGCTACTAGACTGCGTACAAAGTATTTAAAAATATTTGCCATTAACTTGTGTACATGTACGTCAAAATGGCCTTTGTCTGATATTCAAAGGTCGACACGCCTGAACAAGTATAAAGCGATATCAAACCATCTAATTTCTCTGTGTTACGTTGTTGGGGGGGGGACAGGGGGGTCAGAACCTCCCGCCTCCCGTACCCTGCTCTCCCGCTTCCCGTACCTTTATCTCCCACCTCCCTCCCTTTTACGTGCTGTTCCCGTCCCCTGTAAATTTGCACTCAAAACACATCCTAGTCATTTAGCTTCGCAATTCTTAAGCATTTCCTTTGTTTTTAAATATTGTAACAAGATTACCACTGCCATACGTTTCAATTCAATGAAGTTTTGACCTGCTTGTTCATCTTCTTTGACGGTTCCACCATTTCAGTCCATTTTCATCGGCTCTTCAGATTTGTTTCTGAAACCCGTTTTCAGTCTTTTCAGTGACGACGGTCTCAAAAGTTAATTCTAATTTGTCTCGTGTTCTGATAAAGTATAAGCATTTCCAGCAACCAGTCCGGCGTTTATTGGGATCAGACAATTAAGTAATGGAAGTAGGATTTGACGGAATTGCAGCCAAACGTCCCAGGCGGATTTCATGACCTATGACGTAACCACTGTAAACGGGTTTACTATTTACTGGCGAGTAAGGGTGAAATGTGGGTATAAAATACGACTGTATCACACAGTCACATCGTCCAATTTTCAACAACCATATGACTCTTAACTGCACCGCGCAGTCACATTAAGGCATATCAGAGATGCAACCAACCAACCGCCAAAGAGAGTACTACGAGAAATACGTACATGATAGATATATTATGCATCTTCAACTGGGAACTCGGAAAAAATAGATCTCGGAGGGTCGTGGGTTCGAATCCCATCTGGGGCTCGGATTTTTCTTTGACAAGTCCAGAAGTACCACTGAGACGTCACTTTCTTGGCATCCGTAGCCTCCAGTGCTTTGTCCGGGATCAAGACGTTAAGGGTCTCACATGAGTGCAGCTTCTTATTTCCGCTTTGGTGTTCACTGAGCAGCTTTTTATCGGTCATATATGTCATCAATGGATTCAGGGCAACACGCTCACAAATCTCTGACGCGGCCGGAAGTAACGAGACCGGTCGATTGTTGTTTGCTATCTCGTGACCTCCACCTTTAGTGTAATGACTTCAAATATTTTCCAAGCTGTGGGAAAACCTGATGACAATAAGGATCGATTCAGAATGTCTGTCAGTACAGGCAGAATGCGTGGGAGCGCATCCTTAATCACTGTTCTAGATGCTCTAACAAAAAAAGGAGCGCTGGGCATGATTTCTGACTGTTTCACATTTCTTAGGGATAAACGACATTGCAATATTCCTAGAACATCTTCGTGATCCTACGTACATTCTTAACAGCGGGAAGCACTTCCTGGTTAACACAGACCAGATTCCAGATTATTTATAGCTTTCAGTATAGAAAAATACGGTATCATGGTATTCGTGCCAGTAAGACAGGGGAATTATGCTGGTCATCTTTAGTCTGGTCTTCTAGACGACATCACAGCGGAAGACCTTGGAGTAGTCGGCGTAGGAGGCCACAGTGTCACAGCATTCGGCAGGCGGGCAGGCAGGCAAAAATCAAGAACAGCAGTGGACCTTAGGGGCTGTTTACATGGAGGTAGGAAGATCCTAGCACTAGGAAGATCCCAGAAGGCGGACCATCCTAGTGCCATATGTTTTCTGTATTCAGTTTACATGCAAGAGGTCGTACTTGGCCCTAGAGCAAGGATCTTCCTAGCTGAGAGCTAGGAAGATCCTAGCACCATGTAAACTGAATTCGCTAGGAAGTTCCTAGTACTAGGGACAAAAAAACAAACATGGCGGCAGCCGTGTTTGTTTTTTTGTCGTTTTTTTAAATCTCTTTTTTGTCTATTTTTTATCTATTTTCGTGTTTTTTATTGTATTTTATTTATTTATCTATTTTTTGTCGTTTTTTCATTTCTCTCCTTCTCGAGAGATGAAAATGTCTTGGAACGGCAGCACTATGCGTTAAGTGCATGATCATGGCTTGCTGTTGTTGCAATTGAAAAATCAAGGACTACCAGCTGCTGCTGAAAGGAAGTTATTAAAGCTACTTCCTACCTTCCTACTTCCATGTAAACAGCCCCCTAGAGGGACCTATGCGGGACTCCGGATGTCGCTGCAAATTCTTGAGAGGTGACGCCGAGGACAGTTGCTCTCTGCCTGCGGCCACTCAAGTACGAATTAGACCAGTTATGCAAATTGCCAAAGATGATGAACTGGACGGGTGGAGTTTTTAAGCAAGAGGGTGTGGTCCACCTTGTCGAAGGCCTTGCTCATTTGAAGGCCGATAACGTCCATTTGCTTACCCGAGTCGAGTTGCACCCTGTACTGCCTTGCATACAACAATTAAATTTGCAATATTTGAAGCAGCACTGTGGTTTCTTTCTACTTTGCGATATCATTTCTATGTACCCAAAGCTTCACTACAGTCGAACCTCTCCTTACGGACACCTCTCTAATACGGACACCTCTCTATAACGGACATTCCCCTTTGTCCCGAAAAAATTCTCACTCGTTTACTAAAAAAAAAACCTCTATAATACGGACCCTCTCTAATAAGGACAACGGACACTAAATCTCGGCCCCAGAGAGCGAAGTCATATAAACTTAACCTCTTTATTACGGACACTCTGGTGATCCGGTGTTGACATATAGTGTGCACGAGTTTGTGATTACGCAAGCATCAACATTTTATTCACTGATCTTCAACTGGAGTTTTGAAAATTGTACTTTTATTAGTACCTTTTTAGGTGAAGCATTGCGTTGTACGTAGTTCCTTTGGTTTCAAATAACTGATTCGTATAAAGTATGTTCTTT
>BLFK01000450.1:191816-213413 GCA_014634185.1 Astreopora myriophthalma | reverse complement strand
ATGTGTCGAAAACCCTCGACCATGCTCTGGGAGATAGAGGCTTTAATGCTGTCAATGAAGTCGCTCTTCACCACGGACGTTGTCTTTGAAGAGCTGGGCTGAGAAGCTGTTTTCCTTTTCTCTCGAGAAACTTCAGCCTTCTTTTTTAAAGACTTGTCCTTTTCCCTCGATTCAAGGTTACGGTTGTGCTCAGGAGATTCCTCCACATGTATGAGGGACTCGTCAACGGGCGACATGCCCTCTGAATCTTTTCCCGCCATTACGCAGTTTCGATTGCGAAGTAGCGTAAAATTTTTTCGGTTAGCTTCTAAAGCCGTACAAGTAGCGTTAATTCAGGTAATTGTACCCGAAAACTAACCAAATAGAACAGCGCCGAGAGATTGCTCTCGCCTAAACGCTATAAAAGCAGATAAAATACTCTTGACTCGACTAGCGTCCTGTCCTAGCAAACAAAGTCGCACATTGAAGGCAAGCTTGCTCGCGCAATCTCACGTGGTCCCGGAGTGACGTCAGCAATGGTGAGGGGGAATAAGCGGTTCTCATTGGCAGTCAGTAAATTGACGCGCGAACAGCGTGACTGAGGACTCGATCCGTTGAGTCGGTGAGGATATAAAGGGAGGAAAAATCTTCATCTCCTAAGCGTAATAAGCATTTTTTCCAGGAAAATAATGTATCGAAGGTCAACGAAAACGTATAACGTATATTGCCAAATTCTGAGTCGTTTAAAACATTTGGCAAAATTGGCGCATTAGTCGAAGTCCAACTTATTTTTCACGTTCACTTGTTTTTTTTTTAATTTTTTTATTTTGTTGGTTTTATTTTTGTTTTCTTTCATTGAACTTGGCATTGCACAATATGTGACTGTTTTTAGTGGTTTAATGAACGTAATTCGACAAATAAAGTTCCACTTGTAAAACAACTGTCGAATTTAACTGTTTAGGTCGACCCAAATACGAATTTGATTTGGCACATGTGAAATTCGACGTTTAAAACAGGCCTTAGGATATCAGACTCTTATTTTTTCACAGTGCGTGAGCGGGCGGAATTCAACAAATCCTGCAATCTGATTGGTTCCGGGAGCGGGCGGAATTTTCTCATCCAGCCCGCTCACGGCGGGAGGAATCGTTTGCATGCTTACAGCCCTAAAATGTTCGGATCTTTCGCACGCCTTTCGTCGTGCGGCCCCGGGCAGTACTCAAGACAAAGGGCGCAGTTTTTCCCAAAACGGACCGACCTAGGCTGGTGAATAACCCCTATTTATTGCCGTAAACCATACTAGTATCATCCGCAAATAAATAAAATTGAAACTTGTCCGAACAGTTGGTGATATCGTTGATATAAATTTTAAAAAAAGTAAATGATCCAGCACAGATCCTTGTGGAACATCACAATTTATAATTGCTTTTTCAGAAATATTGGGACCAATGTTAGTTGCCTGGGAACGCATGTGAAGATGTGACGATAAGAAAAAAAAAACAGTCATTTACTATACCTCTTATGCCATAGTGAAATAGTTTCCCTAGCAATAATGGGCTCCTGCAATATGTTATGATCTACCGTGTGGAATGCCTCTAATCAATAAGAATACCACAACTGAATAACGAGTGTTACAAATATGCGAGGGAGCGAGGTATAACAAATAGTGATATATATGTACATAGCTAGCCTGCGTAGCAAGCGCTCCGTACGAGCGAAAATTTCCGTATTCTGGCCGCGGGGAAATTGGGGCGAGAAAATTGGACTCCCACCCGTTCACCTATTTCTCGACCAGGTCTCGACCCACTTTCCCGCGGCACGAATACGGAAATCTCCGCTCGTACGGAACGCTTGCTTCGCAGGCTAATATGTAGCCAGAACTAACTCTAACCTAACCCTGATCTTTCTTTAGGCTCAATTTAGACTTAATTTTCTTAATTTATATTAAATGTAATAATGCTGATTTACCTTGCCTCACACGAATACGGAAATCGCTGCCTCGCTTCCTCGCACTTTGCAACGACCCGTGAATAACTTTTTGTCCAAATCTGTTTTGCCAGTGTTAAATAATGTCAAGCGTTGCATGTTGAGTAGAGTGTTTCTCTCGAAAACCATACTGACATGGAAAAAGAATTTCTCCTTCGCTTAAGTAACCTTTTAGACGCTTAGACCTTAGTCTTTCAAAGACCCTGTTGAAATTAGAAAGAAGCGAGATAGGTCTGTAATTATTTGGGTCAGATTCATCACCGTCGTTATAGATAGCGATAACTTGTGCAAGTTTTAGCTTAGACGGGTAATTCTCAAACTCATTAATAATTCATCAAGTGATACACCAATTGTGTGCCCGCATTTAGGTCACACGGATGCACCTTGATACAGCGTGTTTGGATATCCAAACACGTGTGTTTGGAAATATCAATTAGAAAAAGCAGTACACAACTTGCAAAGCTTTATTACTTCTATTGTTTTCTGTTTACATTTACGGCCCACCTGTCCTTGTAATGTATACGTTTAGGCTTGGACCGTACAAGCAAAGAATTTTCTTCTAGCACACTATTGGGCGTTCGAAACCGGCAAGATTCATTCTCAGCTAACCCGTCCATGTTTTGGAACTAGCAGGACGCCACTGAATGCAAATTGTGACTACTTGAGATAAACAAGCTTCAGTTGCGAAAAACACGAACATTATCATAACAAACTGTGCGCTGATTAAACAAAGAAGGCAAAAATCACATGCTTATGTGATTTTTGGTTTCTTTTGTTTCTTTTTTTTCTTTTGTTTGCAATTAGGCACCGATTGAGAAGCCATTTCAAAAACTCGTGCTTCGTGTTTTAACGGGGTTTCCAAACACTCTAAAACAATGAAACTTTCATCAGTTTTCTCAGAGCATTACTGAATATATCTGCCTAAAGGTGAGAGAGTATAGCACTAGTATATTTTAAGACCAGAGTTGGACAAAAACACAAACCGTGAGCTTTATTATTCGGCATCGCGAGAATTTCGAGCTCAACTTCACGAGGGGTCACAGGAACGAGATAAAATGAATTTAGACAACTAGGGTGATGATAATATTCAGAAATGTGGTGGTGATGAGGGTAAATGAGCAGCTAATCTCCGTCCAACAGAGGCAAAATGACTATTTAGAATATTATTGGCCATTCGAGACGGATCTTTTGTTACTGCGTGCATTTTTGGACATATATCTCAAAGCGATCCCAATGTGACAGAGCCAGAACAAAAAATAAGGCATGTTTGAAACCTCGGGAAAACTCCGTTTTATACTGAAACAATTAAATCATGAAACGAGAACTTCAGGTTACAAGCTGCCGGCTCGCTACACGGCTCAACGAGCGTAAATCAGAACAGAGAAGAAACGAAATGGCAAACTCCTTCTAACTTACCGAGTATCGTCGGCTATTGAAAGTCCAGGGAACAGAGCCAAGCGCTAATAACGAGCAGAAATTTTCGAGAAATACCTTGTTTGACTGGAGCCAAACGAGGCAGAACCCGTGCATAAGTTACTCAGCAGAGAACCGCACAGTTGTGAATAAATAAATAAATAAATAAATAATATACTAGAAGTTAAGAGAAAGTTAAGTGAACTGAAGAAATTATCCTCACACTTGTGCTGTGCAAAGTGGTCAGTGGTGTGTTTATATTTGGTGTAGCGTACAAAGACAAGGAGATTAACCGCCCAATGTTGAGAGAGATGGGCTAAGTTTGCCATTTTATAACGCTTTAACATAATTTACTAACACGAAAAATCCCTAACCCTATAATCCCTAACCGAAATATGGCGCGCTGAACAGTGACGGTGATTGTTTAGCGAGTTTAGAGATTAACCCGAAGATTATATATGTTATTCTCAATTCCCCAGATATCACGATCACGTTCACATTGACTTGATAATAGTAATGACCTTGAACGGGTTTCAACCTACCGATTGGTTGGGCACACAATTTCATCAGAATCTCAATTGGAGGGGAGAAATAAACTACAAAAATTCAACTTACTATGGCACATTGTCAGGGATCGGAATTAAAGCTTAAATACCTCGCTCCCTATCCTGTAGGGGGAACAACTCTAGCCCACGTCACGACGTTTTCCAAGTTAAGATGCTTGTTTTATAAATCAAGAAGAGAGAGGACAGCTTTTGATCAATTCCATTTTCGAGGGGGACTGAACACAAGCAATGGCGGGCAACCTGTTCTTCATCCCAAAAACGGCCGAGTTTTTCGAAATTTTAGTTGCCCTTTTGCAGGAGTGTGAATTATGTCGTCAAGAGAATTCCGATGGTGGTCTCGCACAACTCCTTGGAAGGCTTCTCGAAGAGTATCACCGCACTTTGCGGGTGATGTATGGCCGAGTAAGGGAGCCAGTTTCTGGTCAAGAAACTAAACTCACTCGAAATCAGGAACGTTTGATCGAAGTAATTGGCAGGCAACTGGAATCGCTGACAACACTCTACTGTGATCATGATTATCAGATTGACGCAGAAATGACAAGCATGGGGGAGGATTCAACCCTTTTTACTATTTGCTCTTGCGTTAATTCGTACCTTGGCCCTCCAGCATTACCTGATCTTGCAATAAAAAAGGGAGTGTATTATCGCAAATATTATTTTATGATTTCTTTTTTTTACTACGTGAGGAAAGGTCATCGGAACGAGGGCAAATCCAGACAAGTTCGGCCGATTGAGTTATGCAACGCCAGATCTGATATTTTTTTTCCACAAGATCCCTCTTCTGAAAGCTTATTCCGACGCAAAAAGTAGGGTCTGGAGCTAACTTTGAGAGTGAAAAACAAGTTTAGGGCCTAAGGTATCCAAGACTTATTCATAGAATCGTTTGATTTTTATTTATTAGTTGTAATCTTCCCACGTAATTATTTTAACAACCAGTATTTAAGGGAGACAAGTCATGATATTTGAAGTCACAAAATTTGCACGAATTAACGATGATTTTGTAGGGACAGACAATTTCGTGGACACTAGTTTACACACGCGGTTCCACGTCGCACACCAAAGGTCACCCATATGAACGGACCTTATGAACTTCCCAAGTAAACACGACGCGGGCTACAAACATACATTCGGTTTCAGTTTTAGTTCTTAGCACGCGCACGGAAAGGTGAGAAGACCGAACGATCATTAACCAGTTTTGAGATCCATGGCCAAGTCAAGGTAGAGGTCAATGTCTATCTTAGTTGGAAACCCTCTACAGAGGTAAATTTTCGGGTTCAGAGCTACAAAAAACAATTGATATCACAGGATGACTGAGATTTTCATGGACATACTGAAACCTGTTCCCATCGTGGCATGGATGGTCTCATGGATGCCATCAGTGACCTTTAGATTAGAGCACGAGTGCGACTACGAGTTTTTCGTTCCGATCATGCGCAATTGGAAACAATTCGACCTCGAAACCTAATACGCGTGCTCAGTACGGAAAATTCGTACTCGTAGCCGTACTCGTACTCCCGATCTAAAGGTCGCTATTGTTGGTTGCAATGAACAACGCTGGGGATCACCTAGCAGGGCAATACTGTGTGAACGCAATCAGATCTTCGGCAACTCCTACAACTCTTCGCAAACGAGCAAACACAACTCGCATACGAGCAAAATAGCCGAACCCATGTTGGGAACGATTTGCCGGTCTGACGTTGTCCAATGTATGGAAATTGTATCAGTTAATATTTGTTATGGTAGGTGGAATACGGTTTATATTTTGCCACATCTATTTCGAGCTATTTCTAATCCCCGAATACTGGCAGACTTTTCAGTTTCAAAAAAGGATCGGCTTATAGCCGGCGAGATCTTTCCAGAAAGGGAACAGAAATATTCTAAGGGAAATGTTTTGTTTCGTATGAAATTTGTCGCAGTGCAAATGCAATGCAGTTGGCAGCTGCGATCACTAAATTGTCACCTCTTATCCGCTTTGGTTGCGAAACGAGAGAGAAACGTGATTTCTTTTCAGTTGTCCCTTTGCCCGTTGCCGAGCAACTAGCGTGCCATCTTTCTCACGGGTGCAATCTACATCTACAATTATTACGTCAGTGAAGTCCATCAGACATCATACCATCTTTTTGTAAAAAATAAAACACACGGCAAGTATCAAAATAGAATAGGTGAGCCTATAAATGTATGTACAAATATAAACTGAAATAATATATGGAAATAAGTTGCACTAAGATCTGCCGGTCTAAGAAAAGCAGTCAGTGTTTCATTTTAAAAACCGGTTGGCAGACTTTGGGTGAACGTAAACCACAAATCGTATAATTTATCTTAATCTTTATCGTAGGGATTCAAAGATTCAATGTTTATTCGATCTGAAATACAAATTATAATCACTGAGAAAACTATGACCGGGAAATCATGAAATTTCTAGAACAGATAAATTCACAATCAAAACGCTCACTTACTTCTGTGGCGATATATATCCAACTGAATTAATTCCGAATTACACAGATACCGGTTAGCAACAAATATTTTTCCTGACAATTTCTCCTTTCGCAACACGTTCCCGACTACAACTCACTGATGGCTGAGAAGTCTATAATTTTAAACACCTATACAATTCTGTCAATCAAAAAATAATTAAAGAAAGCAATCTTCAAATCATTATTAAACGGAATGTCTTTTAAGGTGATTCCTCACATTTGCATTGCGCATCCTTTCCGCGCATAATTTATGGCGTCATTTGGTGCGCCCTCGTGCACGCGCATATTGAAAACATGGCGGATTTGCTTTGATATTGAGCTCTGTCAGCTGAAAAATGGCTATAGCTCACCAACGAGCATGGGCACCCCACTTCTTTTTTCAGTCATGGCAATCAACTTATCGTAAGCTTTGTGCGAGAAAAGACTCATCTGATTTCTACTGCTGAAAATTGAATAAATATGGAAAATAGCAGATACACTGTCTTTTCTATTTCACCGTTTGGTAACCATGTCAAGAAATTTGGTTTAAATTTTAATTAAAGATTCAGCTTTCTGTCTAAATCAAACTTGAAACTCGTCAGATTTGGACCATAGTTTCTTTGTGTCAGTCTTTTGTTTCTTTGTTTTGCTGTTTTATATTCTCTTGTTCTTGTTGTTGCGACAAAAACGAGGTTAGTAAGGGCCCGGTGGGAAATTTTAGTCCGGTTACCGAGATAATAAGTGGTGATGCGACCCTTCAAGGGCGAAATCTAACAAACATGCCTGTCAAGAAGTTTTCGCTTTCTAAAACCTAAAAATCCTTTTATTTCAACTATAACTATAAAAACAAGTCATCGGGAACGTAAAAATAAAAGAAACGAGGGCTTAATTAAATTCAAATACTGGCCGTTCTATCACGAATATTATTCAACGATTATTTTAATTTCATCCCGATAACCGGGATAAACGGTGTTCATGTGGCAAAATTTCAGTGTCACCCCGGTTACCGAGATCTCTGTCTGAGAAACAAAGGTCTCGGTAACCGGGCCAGCCTGGTCAACCAGGCTCATATGAAAAGGCCCATTTAGAAGTGTTTATACTAAATGCTTATTATACCTATTGGTGATCGAATCGAGCTGGAACAAGACACCATGCAGTCAAGCAGTCCGTGCTGTAGAACCCGGCCCGCTAAATTGACGAATCATACCCCACGTAGTATCTGGTCAATACATATTAGTTATGCAACGCTTTCGAGTGGTATACCAAGTAATATCCCACGAGCCACTTGTATTTTCTCGGTATACACACGAGCCTTTTGTAGAAAAGACAGTGGCCAAAACAATCAATTGAGACACACACGCAGACTTCACTGATTTTCAGTGCCTTTCAACTGGCTTTGTACTGTCTACGATGCTGTTGGTTTTAAAACTCTTTTAAAATGTTTATTAATTAACTGATTCATAGTCCGCTGAAAAAAACTCTGAGATAAAATTCTAACCAAAATTCTTAGAACTCCGCTTGCTAAATTTTGGCTGGACTGTAAGATCTCAGTGCACGATGGGAAAGTTGGGTGTAATACCGTCGATTACTATATGGCAAAGCCAGTCTTAGGCAAATCCCGGTGCTCTGCGGATTGGTTCTTTCTCGGTCAGGATTTTGCAGTACGGACCGTTTCCATGGAAACGGTCCAACCCGTGTATTTTTGTTTTGGAACGAAGCCGGCAAATTCAAAATTTGCAACCAAAACAGCGAAAAAAAATTCTTCACAGTGAAACCACCAGAAGAAGCTAAAAGAATTGAAACTTTTCCGAAATTTCAAACGGATGGATGAAGAAGACGAACATTCTCCAAGCGAGTTTAAGTGCAAGCCACCGGGGCCCGGTTGTTCGAAAGCCGATTAACGCTAACCCTCGATTAAAAAGTAAGCCACGTGTCAATTTCGCCCTCTGAAAACACTTTCAAATAGTGGTTTTAGACTGAAGCGTAAGAAAAGTGTAAGTCACAAACGACAAGCAAAAATCTTTAGGGAAAATCTTTGTGAATGGTAAATAAACTGGAATCAAAGTTCACTCTAACCCAGGGTTAGCTTAATCGGGTTTTGAACAACTGGGCCCCGAAGTGCATTTTACTATCAGAAACAGAGTGCCACATAATAAACAACTTACTAACCGAGCTTGCTCGGGCCGTACTGAGGAATATTCCCCAGTACGGCCCTCGCGCTCGGTTAGTAAGCGGTTAATATACAACGGCTTTCCTATTCTGTCTTCTGATTGGCTGTATTTTCTATGGCATGGTATAAATACACTGTATACATAGTATAGAGACGCTGTATCGTAGCGGAATAAAATGTAACATAATAAGCCATTTCCGAATTCACGTTAGCCTCTTTTGCAAAGCGAGTCTAAGTGCAAAAGTTCTGTGGTGGTAATTAGTTTCACCCAGTTTTTTTTTTTAATATAAGATATATGAGACTTCGCACTTAGACTCGCTTTGAAAAAGAGGCTGAAGTGAATTCGGAACTGGCCAAATTTAACCATGTACTAACTATAGGATTTAACGTTCCTGTTGTGAATCATTATGGAAAGAAGAAAGAGCCGAGCCGATTAATCAGTGTGAAACGGCACTGTGTCACATCAAAACCAAATAAAATTCTAAATACTGTTAGCATGAAAGCGAAGTGCAAACAGAATCCGATATGAAATTATACTTGAAAATGAAAACTTGAGTGTTAATTTGAGTCTAATTTTGACAGTATGACGCAACAAAAACCGTGAATTCGTTTTCGTTCTTTGCGAATCTTGACTGATTTTGATCATCTTGCTCCTTCGTTATTTTAAAACGAAACATGATTCTTTTGTTCATCTGCCAAACCAATTTTTCCTGATACGGTCCTTTAGACATCACGGCTGCATCGAAAATGAAAAAGAAATCTTCGTTAGTGTCCTCAAAGATTGAGCCACGCAATTCAGAAACAACAACGTGTCACACCCGACTCAGAGTTAACTCTAGATCTGGCGGTGTCGAGGAGTATTCGGAATTATTATTACTCAATTATGAGTATACGTTTGATCAATGAATCCGGCAAACAAACTTTGCTTGTGATCCGCAATTCTTCTTCAACAATGCAATCTTTTAAGTGGCGCAATATTCTTCTATCGCTAAGAGAACGACAGCAGTCGTTGAGTACATGGAATATGAATATGGAACACTTGGACAGTAATACAGGGCAAAGTCCCGGCAATTCCCGGCAAGTCCCAAGCAGCATTGATACCTTAGATGGTGAGTTTATAGCTCAGTGCGTGATGGTGACACACGGTTCAACATCGTGCAACATTTGTTGCTCAACAAACTTTGAACGCTGTTGCAACAACTCGTTGAACGGAGTAGAGCTTGTCCCTATTTTCATTCAGCTTCGTTCAACAACGTTCAACATGTTGAATGGTTTGTTTCAACATTCAACCTGGCATGACACACCGTCCAACATTTGTTTTGCAAGAAGCTGCAACATTTGCTGATTAACGAATGTTGAACCGTGCGTCACCGGCTTTAACAAGCGCTCGAGTGATGAGAGCGCAGAAAATTTACTGTTGGTTTAGAGACAATCTCTTTTCCGTTCCCTCTCTTACCCTTCCAATTCACTTGTCTTATGCGCTATACATGCCAACAAAGGTTAATCGCAAAAAGACTTCACAAAAGTCAAAGAAAATAAAAAATAATATCTTTTTGCCATACAATTCTTACTAAAGGATTTTTAGCCGTTACGTCCAAAACGGTCACGATGCGCATGCGGGTTCAGGGAGCTGTAGCAACGAGGACGGCAACAGCAATAAGAACGTCGCATCAAAATAGAAATTTTCGCTATTGTAATCACTTCGCGATTACTTCAACTCTTTCAATATGTAAAATGTGTGGCTGTCGTCCAAAAAAGAGCTGAAAATTGTACAAATTGCTCAGGTTGACCAGCTCCTTCAACTTTTGAACTTAATTCATATGTACGGCAAGCCCTTGTAAGGGTTAATTCGTATTCTAATAAGCAGAATTGGTATAATTTTCAGCGGTGAATATTTAAGCAATAGAGCAATAGAGCAATTCGCCTCAAGCTCAGTGAATATTGGTGAATATGCACCTCGACTATATATGGGTAAACATTCACCAATATTAACTTCGCCTTCGGCGAAGAATTGTCAAATGTACGCAATGACGTCTGCAAAGATCGCGCTATATTACCCCAGTCCGTCTGACGCTTTCGCCCACCTGTCAGCAGATATCGATCAGCGGTTTCGCAATGAGCAATACAGTAAAAACCCGCGTATAAGAACCTAACATTTAAGAACCTGTTAGGCTAAAATTTCATTTTTAAGCACCCTTCACATAAGAACCATTTTAAGCTAAAATCCTAAAACAGGTTCTTATTTTCAAAATATATATATATATATAGCTCACTAGTTTTCTAGTTTGAGCACTCTGGCATGACTTGGGTGATACCACATGTGTGGGATCATTCGGGGCGACTACCTAGTCTTGCCTCCATCCTAGCATCAGCACTGCACTGATGAGGCCCAGAAGGCCGAAACAGTACTGTCTGCAGTTAGATATAGCTCTTTGGCATTACAAAGCTTTGCTTTATGTCCAAATTGAGCACTCTACTAGGATGAGTCATTGCCGTTAGCACTGCGCATAGCTCACTAGTTTTCTAGTTTGAGCACTCTGGCATGACTTGGGTGATACCACATGTGTGGGATCATTCGGGGCGACTACCTAGTCTTGCCTCCATCCTAGCATCAGCACTGCACTGATGAGGCCCAGAAGGCCGAAACAGTACTGTCTGCAGTTAGTTATATATATATATATATATATATTTAGAATTAAGAAATTTTCTCCAAAAAAAAAAAAAATACAGTACTATAGGTTTGATTGTAACAGAATCAGATTAAAATAGTATAGTATTTTGCTTAACGAAGCCTCCAAGAATACTGTTTTTGGACATTAAACACCAGATAATTTAAAAATTCAGTTTATTTCTTGAACAAAAGGTAAGAACCTAATTAAGAACCTAGTTAGCCTAATTTTACACTAAATACCATTTATATAAGAACCTGTTTAGGCTAACTTGGAAAAACCTAGGTTCTTATACGCGGGTTTTTACTGTATGAGCTAAATGCCTCGCCAGACAGTCAGCTGAACCTTTTCCCCCCCTGTCGGCCGAGGAGTTGGTGAGAAATTCGACTCGCGAGGCCTTGAGGATAGATCGACCAACACGCTATTGAGGTTTTGCATATTCCATTTTCTCTTCCTTTTTACGAGGAGGCTTCAGGCCAGGAGGAGTGCATGGAATAATACGGAAGACGATGACATTCCCAAAACCCCATCCGTCGATTAGCGACCACAGTGATGTCGAAAATTCCGGACCTCAAGAGGACAACAATATGAATGTGTGAAATCAAGATTTTTAGTCATCCTGTCAGCTTTCTTAACCTTGTAACGATCACATCACCCACTGGCTGTTTACACTTCAAGAAGCACTTGTGAATTCTTGGCCAGTGAAGGACCGGAATATCTGTTATGAGAAGGGCAGACTGATACGGATCTCGCTACTTTAGTCTTTGAGAGGTTTCCAACTGACTGTAGAAACTGCAATATCAAAATAATCACTTTTGTCAAATCACAGGCGCAGATAACCACACATGAACCATTGGCATGTAGCCGGATGAGCCAGCGCGGGAAAACACGTACTGGACAGTCATTGATATAAAGCGTGTCGGTAATTCCCCGATTGCGCACTTCCAACCCATTTCTCGCCCAGGCCAGTTTCGCGTTTAAAATCAGGGACAAATTTGTAATCTGAGACGCAGGAGATGCACGCTCTCTATGATAAACACCACGAAGTGTCCCTAACCCTACTCTTCAACTAAGCGTTACTTATGTTTACAAATGCTGGAGATAAACGTCACAAAGTATCCCCTGATCGCATTTCGCAAGTGAACATGTACAGTTACAGTATCCCTGACCTAACCAAAAAAGGTTCAGTGTCCCCTTTGTTGCTATATTAGCATTATATAGGGGTAACCCCTCCCCTGTCGAAATATCAACAAAGGAGATCGCTTATATGTTAGCAGTGCAAGTAAGACTAGGACTGGGGAAGGGTTGGGAAGGGGGACCTTCCCTCGAGCTGACGGTTACGAACTAACACTCTTGTATTAATTAACACGGTTTAATTTAATGCAAATTACGTCACCAAGACTAGTGATGAATATTCAATGAACTGAACAACCCTAGTTCTTACTTAGACTCAACGGAAGACTTCGTGAGATTTATCACAAAGAGTGCGCATCTGATTATGGTAGTGTACTAGACAGAAGTGAAACATTTGGATTTAACAATTTTGAGTACTCGGGTCCGTTTCTCGAAAGCCCCGATACTTTTCGGGCGTATTTCGGGAGCCGTAATTCCCTCCGTATCTTGAAACGAAAGACGTTTTAAGCCACAAAACTTTGTAATTAGTTTGCTCTCTCTTATCTTGAAGTCATGTTAAAAGACTAGATATTCTGAATAAGCGCATCGCAGTTTTACAAGTTGCTTTTCGAGCCCGTAAACTTTTCGCCCCTGATGACGGTCACACACATACACACACACACATAAAAAAATGAAATAAATAAAACTATAAATGCCAGCACAGTTCAGGTTTCTAGAGAAAAAAATAAATGATTGTCGTATTGTTACTTTTTCTGCACGCTTGAGATTAGATTAGATTCTACGCACACATTCTTTCGGCTCGTCATACGATAATTCCTCTTTATCATCAATCTCGTTTCCAGAGGCCGCGTTTCCCTTGGTTAGCATAAAAGATAATGCCTCTGGCCAAAAGCACCCAGGCTGTGGGACGAGATTGCTTATTCATATTGGAAAGAAGGGATTACGTGACGAGTATACAGTTAGAAGTTCCCAGGTCAAGTCATCTAATTGCGCTTTAGCTGCGTTCCCCAGAGGATAGGGGGGGGGGGGTAGGAGTAGGGAGGGTGAGGATACATTGAAATGCATCACCTGAACGCGAGAGCTTACATGCTCGGCTTGCTATAGAAAAAAAAGAAAAGGCCAAATTATTAAAAATCAAAACAAATACGAAACAATATTGGTATCTGTCCTGATAGCCTCGGTGTCATGTTTGCAAAAATACTTGGCCTATCCCACAGCTTCCCTGTGGCCAGACTCATGTCACATTCTTCCTCTGTTTACTGCCAGAACCTGGAACCCAGGATCTCTCTATTTTTCTCTCTTGTCGACGAGAAAGAGACCCTGGTTGCGGCTGATCACATGACCGCCGGCGACAAACTGCTCCCTTGTCCGGGTAGACTCGCTCACTTTTTTGTCCGGCATGAGAAACCGAACAGACCTTTTCAAACGTGGACCAAAGCAACGTTGCGAGTTGCGGGGAACCGCGAATAATTTAAAGAAGTTTTCGCTCTGAATAAAAATCGAAAAGACTCAAGCTAAAATATCCGAGCGTTTATATCTTTCGCCGCGGCCATCAAAAAGAAAAAGTAAACACAAAAAAAAACTCTGGCTTTCGCCAACCACCATTAATTTAAATTTGCCACTGCTTTGCAGCAGGAAAGGAAAGGAAAGGATTTTCTGATCAAAATTGGTAGTCTAAGGTATCATCACGAAAAGTTAGGGAAAAAAATTCATGTAAATCCACCTTACCGATACCGCGGCCATCTTGAATTCTATTGTTCTGAAAAATATATTATGGGATGCTCATGGGACAAATTCGCACATAATGGAGTTATAAATTTAGTTTTGGTCCAAAATTGTTTAAACCAGATCAGTTCTTGTATTGCTTTGTCTCAGATTAATTATAGGGTGAAACAAAGGATGTAAAAATCAAAGTGACTTGAGAATTTTCGAAGGAAAACCAAATTTATACCCACAACTTGAATGAATTTGCCCCCTGAGCATCCCATAATATCTTTCACCAAAAAATTGAATCCAAGATGGCCGCCGTATCGGTAAAAAGGTCTATTCAACAGCGATCGCGACATCTATTGCTTCTCTGTACATGTTTCGCAAGTGCGTTGGTATTTTGAGACCATGCATTGAAATACACCTATTTTGCCTCCACTACTCACGCGGACAAAGACAGCATTGACATATGGGCGTGTTGGCTAGCCAAACCACTGTGCCATTTACTCAATTTTCGAGCGAATAGAAAGATTGACTTCGAATTAAGAGACTAAGGCACCAAAGCCGGACACGAAAACCCCTAATAACCAGCAGATGAAAAAAAGAAACGGGGAACGTGTGCCCCCGACCAAAGCAATGGTGCTACCCTTGAGGTTTTAGGGTACAATATATAAAGCACTAAGTGGAAATAGGCAACTGGTGATTATAAACATAGAGCCGAAAAACGCGGTTCCCTCCTTGACGATGATAACAATAAGATGAAAACCAAAAGTAACAACGTACGTTACGCGCCGAAGGCTGGCCGTAGAATGACACGCCCTAAAAAATACCACAAATTACAAACCTAAATCCCATAACCCGCAGCGCGCCTAAAACCACTCGCCCGGCCTCTGATACGTGCCGGCAAAATAGCAATTTATGCTAATTTAAAATTATCACAAATTACATTTTCTGTCTTTTCTACCTAAATTTCTAGATGTTATGCTCTTCTCTAATAATATGAATAATCTTCTTTGCTGTTTCACTCCAAGCTCCGGCAAAGCGTACAGCCGCCGACACTCCTGCTCTCTAGTATCAGTCAGACACCGTATCACCGGCTTTCCAAAGATAAAACCTGGTAGATTATCAACGCTCTGCTTGAATGGTTAATACGTGAACGTTCACCCAGCCACAACTACACGAGTGATCGATGAAGAAAAGCTTGCTCTCAGAAGTCCTTGTTATCAAATTTCACGGCCGAGTTACCGGATCTACATGGGAGAGCGACCACTTGACACTTTGCTACCCCTCCGTTCAGGCAATTTTCTTTTGGCTCCCAGATTTTGGGAGCCACGCGACCAGCCGCAACCAGTGTTTCTTTCTCGACAACAAGGGACGAAAAGAGAGAGAGCCTGGGTTCTGGGTTGTCGAGGTCACGTGATCAAGGGATATCAGTTTCTTTCACAATCTTCGTACCCAGAGTCCTCGGGCTCTTTGGTCAGCGCGTGGGCGCCTGGAGAGACTCTGGGATAATCGAAAAAATTCGGACTTTTTGATTGGCTGTTTCTTTACAACTTCAGAAGAAACCGACCCAGATTTTGTGGGAAAATGGTGTCCATTATCCCAGAGTCTCTCCGGGCGCCCACCCACTGACCAAAGAGCCCAAGGACTCTGGGTACGAGATTGTTTCTTTCAGGGAAATAAGCTCACGCTTACGGCACTGCCAGTGGTTTGACAGAGTGGTGAGAAGTCGTGCGGCCAACTAAACCTGATTCACCAGATGGAGAACCTGGATAAGGGAAAATCGAAAGATGATCGTTCACTTGGTGGTACTCATACACCGGATCCAACGCAATCGCAAGGTACGACTCATGTACTGTAGTATGTCTCGGATTTGGTAACTTCCGGCTTGACTTCCGCTTGTTGGGTCGTCTTCAGCAAAAAGTCTACTCGACTCATGCCAGTTTGTGTGTATTTGGCAACCCTCAGTATTGGACCCCCGAGATATGTCCAGAAATGAACGCATTGGCGAAAATGGCAGAAATGGCGCTTAATCGCCAAAATCGCCAAACTGTAAACAAACATTCAAATGAGATGGCAAAGGGGCCCTTTGGAAAGTGGCGATTTTGGCGAAAATGGCGTATTTAGCGAAAATGGCAGAAATGGCGCTTAATCGCCAAAATCGCCAAACTGTAAACAAACATTCAAATGAGATGGCAAAGGGGCCCTTTGGAAAGTGGCGATTTTGGCGAAAATGGCGTATTTGGCGAAAATGGCAGAAATGGCCTTTGGAAAGTGGCGATTTTGGCGAAAATGGCGTATTTGGCGAAAATGGCAGAAATGGCACTTAATCGCCAAAATCGCCAAACTGTAAACAAAAGTTCAAATGAGATGGCAAAGGGGCCCTTTGGAAGGTGGAGATTTTGGTGAAAATGGTGTGCACTAATTCTGTATCGTGTCATTGACCACAAATAAAAAAAAAATTCTCAAAACGTGTTTTGGCAGAAATGGCAATTAGTATGAAATGCCTAATTTGTAAAGACAAATTGAAATGACATCGCAAAGGGTCCGTTTTGAAATGGCTATTAATTACCAAATAGTTAACCAGATATTAATATCAAAATGTTTCCAGTGGTATAATAGTACACTGATAATGACAACGCTGCTGTAAAAATTCAGTAATCTGTTTTTTTTAATGCTTTTACCTTTAACTGATAGCCTCTTGTGATTTGAAATTCGTCCCAGACAAGAGTGTTTGGTCGGGAATTACTTCTTAAAAATAATTTCTTGCTCAATTCAAATGGAATCGCGAACGAGTTGTATTCGATTATCAGTAAATGTTAATCTTCGTAATGTTCATGGCAACTTTCTTACCAAAAAATCCACGATAGGTATCGTTATTTTCCAGGCTTGTAGGCATTGTTTGAATAGCGACAGTTCAACATTATATCTTATGAGGAATCCAGGTTGGTTCTTGGCTATGCATTGAGATCATTAGATGATCCGTATTGCCTTGTATATCCATCCTGTTTGTTATAATGGCGTTCAATCGTTCAAGTATATATAAACGAGCTGGTCCACTGAGGTTTCACAGAACATGAACGTGTAAGGTTAATATACAACTATTCCCCGAAGGGGAGGTGAATAGTGGTGGATATATACCGAGACGCGAAGCGTCGAGGTATATATCCACCGCTCTTCACCGACCCTGAGGGGGATAGTTGTTTTAGTATTTACCAAATCAGATGGATAAAAAAACGCTTCTTCAATTTCTTCTTCTGAAACTTTCGCAAAACGACGCGCCATTTTTCTCTCCGTTCGCAAAACAGTGAATAGCCAAGGATATTCCGAGTTACGGGAGCCAATCAAAACGCGCGAAAATTGCTATCCACTGATTTGGTAAATACTAATAGTTGTTATATCGGTGCGGCGGCCATGTTGAAATAGTAGATTTTGGCTAATTACTCTATGTAAGCAAAACCGATTAATGTCATTCCCAGCCGACTTTGGTGATCACTCTATGTAAACAAAACGATTAATATCGTTCACAGGGACTCTCAGGTAATTGTTGAAATAAAAAGTTCGACGAGCATTAGCAGCGTAGGTTTTGGGAAATGTTGTGGCTTTTTGTACTTATGCTTATTTAAAAGGAGATTCTAAGGAAAGATGGAAGTGTATTCATCGATTGTATTGATTGAATGTTGGGGTTCGTTTTTGTTTCGTTTCCTCAGAAACGAAACGGTATTGTTTTCAGTTCAGGGGTGAACTATTTACATAGTGGAGGTAATATCCAATCAGAGTAAAGTTCGTAATTGCTTATGTAGATACGGCGGAAATTCGGTCATGGCCACAAAATGTGTCGTTCTGGGCGTTTGAGTTGCTGCTTTATTAGAAAATGGGGAATTACGGCTGAAAGTCTTGTCTCTTGTTATTAAAATACACAAGAACACTATAAACTGGAATTGCAATCGCTAGTGATAGTGAAGAGGAAATTTATTTACGAGGTACCGACACCGCCAGAGCACGGGATTTGTCCAGTAATGCGCTATTTTAAGACGATAGAAGCACTTAGTTTTGTTTTTAGTTGAACAGACAAATGGTACTGTTTTCCGTTTCAGAGTGATTTATTGATATAATGAGTATGAATGTTATCAGCTAGAAACCCTTGTAATTCACAAGGTAAACATGATCGAAAGAACTTGTTGAAAGTAAATTTCGTGTCACGGAAACAAAAGGACCTAAAAACGTCATACAGATAGAAATAATTGGCGACTTAAATGGTTCTAACTCAGACTGAAAAGATGTATTCTAGGTAGCTGGCGGTCGAAAAAAACCGAAACATCGAACATTGCTGAATTATTTATTTCCTTGCGATAAAGATCACAACTACGAGGACATAATTTTGGCCAATCAGAACACTTGTCAGGAAAACAATCCCGCCCCTTTTCTGTGGCTGTTTACGGGAAAAGAACCGGGGCACCATTACACATCGTTACAACATATTGTTGAGGGTAAGTAATTCATGATATTGTATTCAATTAACGTTGGTATATCACAAAATAGGTGCAATATGGCTTTCTTATAAGATTTTCTTGGTATCGTAGGTGTCGACATTCTCCGCCGCAAAAATACATGGAAATGGAAAAATTCAGCTTCATATGCTTCAGTCTATTTAGCGTCACACACAATAGTTTGCTTCCGGGGCTTAAAAACATTTGTATTTTGAGGTACCGAAGCATTTCAGGAGCTGCTTTCCAGGAAAAAAACCGATAGCCTTTGTATTTCAGCCTCATAATATTCAGGCAAAAGTGGAGGAATGATTCAATACGCAATTGCGTCACTGCCAACAAAACATATAGTGCGGCATCCATTCGAATCATGCGCCGCGTTACACAGAAATGGAAAAATTAAGCGTCATATGCTTTTGTCTCTTAACTTTATTTAGCCTCACATAAAACACTTTTCTTTGAATTTATTTACAGTGTTAAAAATGGGTTTCCGCTTCCGAGGCATTTCAGATGCTGCGTAAACAAAATACCGTTTTGAAAAACGTTGTCATTCATGTTTCATTTCATGCATCTGAAACATGAAGAGCAACTCTCGTTGTGTAAGTCAAACGTGCAGAACTGTGGCCTCAACAAGCAAAGCCGAGTGCTCATTGCCGGGGAGGGGGGGGGAGGGGGTGACTCCCGCAAAATAATCTGTGATTTAGGACCTAACCAAAATTTTGTTGGTCTATTTAATCTGACACTTAGATCAATACTTTGTTGCAGAGCTGCCCCCTTTCCTAGTTCAGACTGATATTACATAACGGCAGGCTTATGTTTTCAATTCCCCTGGGTATCAGACTATTCGTTTCCATTTTCCAGGCAGATAAATCTAAAAACTCGATTTCCGCCGCTCTCTCGTGTCCGTTTTTTAGTAAGTTTTAGTTGCCTTCAGGAAGGACCGCAGGCTCCTCACCCCCAACAGCGGCACATAATCGACCCCAGGACATGACGAGCAAAAGCAAACGAGTGAAACTGTCGCATCGGATTCCAGTTTCATACTCTTAGCGTGTATCGGCAAACCGACACCAGTCAAAACACGCTACTGTCCATGACCTACACCTCATTTATTAGAAAAATCCCAAACTTTGGGAATAAACCAGATCACTGCGGGTCTAACCGGCACATCAGTACCAAACCCCCACACCCCGGTACTTCTCATCCAGAATACTTAAAAGCCCCGGCCCTCCTCGGAATTTGAATATCTTTCAGGAAACGAAACACTATTTCATTAAGAAATAGCTTCTTGTTGGTGTTTTTGTTAATAAGTGGTCATATATATATTGCTGGTTTCCACGTGAAGTCATGGCGGCCCAGTGGCATTTCTCTCCTCTCCGAACTTACCCGTATTTCACGTAAATTTCTCCAGAAAAATTCTATTGCATTATCATCCAATTTGGCTGCCTTGTCACATTGTTGCAAAGCAACAATTCTGTTAAGGACACTAAGCGCCCGTATTGTAATAACTGTCTTCAATCTAATAAGCACCCCTGTTCTATTCTTCTAATATTAGAGAAAGGTAGGGCAACTTCATGTTCCTTGTAATGCTCATCAACGAACTGTAAATGAAATACCACATTACAAAAATTGTGGTTTTAGTCATGTATCCTATCTTAATTGATAACATTTACTACATTTTTGGTACTGTTATGGTTTCTGAGTAAGAAGGGCATTCCCTTGAGGTAATAAAAGTAATGAAGCGTCCCGTCAAATGAATGTGGTCAAATTTATTCCTTTTCTGATATTATAAAATCTGGAAGGTTTAATTTTTCAATAGCTGGTGCCATTTTACTGGTAGTTTGATGGTATTGTTCTATGATGGCTTTGGCTTTCAAGTCAATAATATTAAGGATATGCTTTTTGATTCTCAACATTTAAATAAGGGTAACTGGGGATAAATTAGAAAGATGACTTATTCTTCTTGATTAGATTTTGGGTATGGAAGACAAACCCAAGATGGTAACTTCTGTATCTTAAGGATCAGTACCATTTGAAGGGCTGCATATAATTTCTGTTGATTATGGCCCCCTCCCTTATTTCTGTGTCTGAATGACGTCCTCCTCCCCTTCAAATCTGAAGGTTGATCTACAACTATGAAAATCCAACAAGGAACAGGCGTGTGGAAAGAAACCACAGTGTCAGTTAAAAAAATACATGTGGGGGTGGCAAATGGTAAAATAGACCATTTTACAGTTCTGTGCTCAGTTACCAGGCCTTTGAATAAAAGCGAGGCTGGAGTTGACCTTGTTTTGATACAAACCTCACTACTTTTCTTATGTAAATAGGACTAGTTAGCATAAGAACAGCATGATTTACATAAGAAAAGAAGTGAGGTTTGTATCAAAACAGGGTCAACTCCAGCCTCGCTTTTATTCAAAGGCCTGGTCACTGAGCATAGAACTGTAAAATGGTCTATTGAGACTCCCAAGTCAGCAAGATCATAGTTAGAAATCCAAGCCGGAGATTCTTTGGTAAAAAGTTTTGAGACTCAAAAAAAGTAAAAACAAACCAGGCAAAAACAAGACTTAGAGACTTTTCAATAATGCTGCTGAGATTTCGAGATGGTACCAAAATCTTCCGACACCCATGTTTTTCGAGGTACCATTCGCCACCCCTACATGTTGAAAGTGTCTTGAAAGCAATCTATAGCCCCAGTTTCCATTCCTCCGTGTTTGACTCGCTGACTCCCCGAGATCATAGTTAGAAATCAGAACCCAGGACTCTTTGGTAAAAAGTTGTGACACTCCAAAAAAGTAAAAACAAACCATGCAAGAATTAGACTTTGCATTGTCAATGTGAAGGGTATGAGATAAATGAAATAGTGGAAAATGTTCAATAGGTTATTTCTTAAGGGGAATTGTACAACTTGGACTGTGTACATAATTGTACATAATTTTTATAACAGTTTTGGTTGTGTTATTTCTTGAATGGATACAATAACAGTAAATGATTTTCAGTATTTTGGTGTTTGTATGTTGTATTCATTATGTACCAGGG
>BLFK01000450.1:185402-189071 GCA_014634185.1 Astreopora myriophthalma | reverse complement strand
TCTCTCTCTCTCTCCATTTTGTAAGTCTTTGAAAGGAATGAACCACACAAAAGGAAATGATGCTATTGTGATATTTGAGCGCATGACATTACTTTTGGTAAGTCAAGCGACATCGAAAGTAAGGAAATGTTTACTTACCCTGTGAAGTACATGGCACAAATACATAACGTTAACTGAAACGACTTCCATTCATTGTTGTCAGATATATTTGATTCAGTTGTATTTGATAAATGTTGTTTGACAGTTAGGTAAAGCCGTTTTGTCATATATTTGATTCAGTTGTATTTGATAAATGTTGCCTCACAGTTATCGGGGCCTCTTATTAGGCAAGTAATTTGAACTTTTTTTTCAGTACTGTTGTCTCAGTTATAAAGACTTCTTTAGTTATCTACTTTGAAGGGGCCACTTTTGGCATCCAATTTGAATATTTACCCACATTCTGGATATCGCCAGCCCTCTGGCGGTTTTCGCCAAAATCGCCAAATTCGCCATTTTCGCCAAAATCGCCACTTTCCGAAGGGCCCCTTTGCGATCTCATTTGCATTTTTGTTTACAGTTCGGCGATTTTGGCGATTAAGCGCCATTTCTGCCATTTTCGCCAAATCCGCCATCTTCGCCAAAATCGCCACTTTCCAAAGGGCCCCTTTGCCATCTCATTTGCATTTTTGTTTACAGTTTGGCGATTTTGGCGATTAAGCGCCATTTCTGCCATTTTCGCCAAATCCGCCGTCTTCGCCAAAATCGCCACTTTCCAAAGGGCCCCTTTGCCGTCTCATTTGAATGTTTGTTTACAGTTTGGAGATTTTGGCGATTAAGCGCCATTTCTGCCATTTTCGCCAATGCGTGCATTTCTGGACATAAGTGGAGATTGAATGTTTGTTTACAGTTTGGCGATTTTGGCGATTAAGCGCCATTTCTGCCATTTTCGCCAATGCGTGCATTTCTGGACACAAGTGGGACCCCCTGATACAAAAGTTTTAATCCCTGGCTCGGTTTATAGGAGAGAAGCAAGCCGTAAATATCTACTCGGTGTTAGACAGCACTCAATGTTTGTCGACCCTTTACTGAATACTGGTGCTCGATCCTTAACACACATGTAGAACCTGTTTAGGAATTGTTCGGCTCATGGCTGATCCGTTGAAAAGGTCAGATAAGGGAGTGCCGACTCCCCATCCCCTTCCTTCGGGAACCATCCACCCACTACAAAACGTTTCTTACAAACATCTGCAAGGAAGTGAAAAACGAAAAGAAAACACTTCTTGCGCGGTTCTTGAGTATAATGTGTTTACTGGTATTCCTTTTCTTCAAGGACTTAAACCAGCGATGGTAAGAGGTCCAATGCCATTCCCTGCGCCAAGACCTCGAAATTGTGTCAGCGGCAAGCCTTGCAAGGAGAAGTCATGTAATGTCGTGTAATGGCATCAATGTTGTCACCGAATTTCAATTACGCCGCTGTGAGTTAAAGAGTAACACGTATGTCGAAACAAAAAATTTCAAAAGGTTCTTAATTAATCATTGATTGAATATAGCTTAAATACGTCAATTTTTATCACCGATTGTCAGTAACTATCACTACGTTGCCGCAATTTTTGACCACGTATCGATGCATTCGAGAGAAGGAAGATATGGGAAGCATCATCTGATTTTGCCCAACAAACTAGACTTTCACAAATTGTATTGTATTGCTTTCACATATTATATTGTAGCTTTTGCGAGGATTAAAAACGAGCCATGTCTTTGTTACAAGCACTGCATTTGATGAAGCCTTTATTTTCTTCCAACCTTCTTCGGTACTTCCGTGAGAATGTTACGGAGATATTCGTTGGATAATGAAACCCTATAAGGAGACCAATCTTATCTTGGCGACTGTCCATCCGTCCATTTAAATTGGTATTCCTAGGCAAAGTCCCAGTTATGTCGACACGAAACATTTCAAAAGATTCGATAGTAACTCTTTAATTTCTCTCTGACCTACGAAACGCCCGTTGGCCCGAAATTAACGAAGACTGCTGATGCAAACAAAGCCTGGCTAGATTAGAAAAGTGTATTTCTTAGCAGTATTAACAAACACGCTCCAAAGCGTGTCGCAAAAGTGCGCAACAAGCCGGCACCTTGGTTAAATTCAGAAATTAATTAAGAAAGAAATGTTCACGAGAGATTTCATGAAGAGGACAGCCGAGAAATCGCAATCCGAAGACGATCGGTGTGATTACAAATGCGCAAGAAATGCAGTCAATAATAGTATTAAAAGCACAAAAAGAACCTTTCCGACTTCACCGACCAGAACTGATCACATGGCACACTGACATGGCGCATCAATGTCAATGAGAGCTATACAAAATTACATAAACCGGAAATAAACATGCAAGGAGCGGAAGCCACAACTTGCGTAACGTGAAAACCACCAATAGGAAACGATATTGATATTTGCCTTGTCCTTTGGCTGCCTGTAGCAACTCTTCCACTGTTCATCGCCATTATATTTTTTCAGGATATCAGTTCCTTCGGGAAAATAAGTTTTACGTCGGTACGTACAGCCTTCCTTGTGCGTACGTTCACAGAGTGGTGTGTAATCAGTCGTTGCTAAGGCCCGGTTCAGACGCCGCTCCACTCATGTGCCGAACCAAACTCAAAAAAGTTCGACCTTGGAGCGACTTTGGAGCGACGGCGGATTCAGACGGCGTACCTACGTCGAATTTAATTCGGGAAGCTTGTGGTAAACAATTTTCGAAGAGAAAACATGCGTTCTGAATTCAAGAACTCTGTCCAAATAGAAAAGCTGTGACAAGTATCGCGCTGTTATAAGCAAATTCAATCGCAAGGTTCAGTGTTTGTATTTAGACAGGTTTTATCCCGGTAAATTCGACCTTTAAAGGGAAATCTTATAAGCTGGGCTAGTATCACGAAGAAACAGCCAAAAAAAAAATTCCGCTTAAGATAAAAAATGCGCTTAAGAAACTCTCATACAGTCCCGTTTCTCATAAATCGAAGGCTTAAAGGGAGCTCCGAAACGAGACAGTTTTTGTTGTCGTTATTCGACGACTTCGAGCTTCATGCATGATTGGTCAGGCCACTCAATTTTGTGCCAATCACAAGTGCCGTTATATGAAAAACACATTACAGTAATTTATGCATTAGGTTCGGCACATGACAAGAGCGCCGTATGAATCAGCCGCCGCTCCAACGTCGCATAATGCGACACACCCTGCCGAATTTAATGTCGTTTGCCGCTCCAAATCTAACCCGCCGAACCAAACTGATTCAGACGCCCCTCTTTTGCCGTACTTAATTCCTTAACAAAGCCAATGGACAACCCGGAAGAGAGTAAAGAAGCGAAAGCTGATCATTCAGATGGCAAACAAGGTCAGTGTTCTTGCAAGGCAACAGTAACCGGTCGTTTCGCCTACGTCCAGTACGTCCAGTTCGCCAACATCTAGAGTCGATTCGCCAGCAGTATGTGTCTTAAGCATGTAGTAGGTTAATTCGCCTACGACTAAAGTTGTATTGTTCCCAGCACTTTCTTCCTTCCTGTATAAAATACTAGTGTTCTTGCTGAACGTTGGCAACTTGAATCCAGTCAACGTAAACTTAAGTGACTGCAGTGTGACATTTTCGTCTTTTGTTTACGTGTGCGCTCGTGTTAGTGTAAAGGACTTTAATGCCTTTGTG
>BLFK01000450.1:172902-177902 GCA_014634185.1 Astreopora myriophthalma | reverse complement strand
TCTAATGCAGCTACATACTTTTCCTCTTTTGCGAATGTAAGTAGGAATGACTACAATGACTTGCAAGCTACTTTTGGAACTGACCCTTTATGTAAGTGGAGGCCATGGTCTTTTCAACAGAGGGTTAAGGTAGCTGAAAGTGTTGAGAAATTTAAGAACTCTCTCCAGGGAAAACCAGGGTCTGCTAAAGCGAAAAGGTCAAAAGTGACTGACTTCATTGCTCGTCAAAAGAGCAGGCAAGAAATTATTCCCCTGGTTGGCAAACTCATTGATAAGGCCCATGTGGAACCATTGCATTTGAAAAATAATGCATGGCAGTACTTTTTCAAAGCCCTTTTGAAGGAAGCCATTGGGAAATCAGACATACTGCCAACACACAAAACCTTTTCAGATGTACCAGAAGACAGTTGCTTTGCAAATGTTGTAACTGCCCTTCGGTATGAGGTTAAGACAACTCGGTTTGCCACCAAAGTAAAGAAATGGTTTGATGAAACCCAAGGAAAACAAGGGGACTTGCAGTACCGTTTCACTGGGAAGGAGTCAAGGTTGTTCTGCCATAATTTTATGAGGCTTATAAAGGCTATAATCCGGCTCTGAGTGTCCAACATCACTACCGTTTGAACAAACCTCCTCTAACACTTGCTCCACGGAGAAAGTATTATTGGACGCCATATTGTTTTAATGAGAATTACCGCTGACAAGTCGCGGTAGCTAAATGATCACCTTTTGGCAACAGCTGACCCGGCGTGTACCTTACCAATTAGATGAGTCGGAAAAAGTTTTTTTTACGCAAAATGAAGGTAAGGTATTTGACATCGTTGTGAAAGCCCTGCCAAGTGTTTGTTGATTTGAAAAACTATATCAATAAGTGTTTTAACCACAGGCACCCCAAGCGTACTATTTGTGTAATCGGGGTTTGAAGCGGCAGGAATATTTTGCAGGTTGCAGGTTGAAATTTAATTATAACTGGAAAACCGCTGACAGTTAAAAGAAACGTACAAGCGGTTGACTTACCGTGACTGTTACATGGCGCTGTTTACGATCGCTCAGTAAGATGGCTTCCACGTAAATGCCAAAGCGGCCGAAGCGGCCTGCAATGAATTATTGGTTTTGAAAAAACATCTGAAATATTTCTTTATTTAACTTTATGAAACATTTCTTTATTTGCTTTATTTGTGATGGCAATCTTCTGTTGTTGAAAGAAGACCCGAGCCAAATCTAGAATCGATGGAAACGTTTGTGGAGTAGCCATGCAGATGGCTTTGAAGAGATTTGACTGGTCTCAGCGTGTCGATCGATAAGTACTTTTATTATATGGCTAGCTCCGTGAGCGGGCAAGATGAACCAAATCGTGCACTGTGATTGGCTATCCGAGCGGGCAAGATGGAGCTATCTTGCCCGCTCGGGACCACCCGCCGTTTCCCGCGCAAAAAATTTCCCCGAAAGCCATATAATAAATCCTTTATTGACCAAAGTTTTTCGGTCAAGTTGGCTGGATATTGGCCTCGTTCTTTTTTTGCGTTTTTATGGACCTCGACTTCGTCTCGGTCCATAAAAACGCAAAAAGAGAACTTGGCCAATATCCAGCCATCTTGACCTCACGCTTGGTCAATAACGCATATATAGCGGATGGAATCAATAACCTAACAGCGTAAACAGCGTCATGTAACAGTCACGGTAAGTCTACCGCTTGTACGTTTCTTTTAACTGTCAGCGGTTTTCCAGCTATAATTAAATTTCAACCTGCAACCTGCATAATATTCCTGCCGGGTTTGAAGGTCTTAAGTAAAAATTTCTAATATGTATTTCGAAGAAATAAAAGCTAATCTTCGTTCAATATGAAGTATATTCTTTTTTCTATCTGCAATAAATCGCCTTTTAGTCAACTAAAGTTAATATTCTGGGCATTATTATGCGCAATTTGGACATTCGTGGCTAGAATTTTAAAGGGAACCTCCACTGCTACAAAAAGATAACTTTAAAAGGCAGGAAATGTTGTTTACAATCAACGATCCTACGGTTGCCCTATTGTTCTGACATAAAGAGCTTTTGTATAATAACAATAGAGCAACCGTAACACGTCACAATTATTCAAGATGGCAGCGCCCGGGGAATTTAACATTGAAAACAAGCGATTCTAAAACTCAGTTTTTTCCTCGCACGAACGGTTTCTTTGAAGAATTTTCAAACAAATTTGATTGTGAAAAACACTTCCTGCCTTTTAAAGTTATCTTTTTGTAGCAGTGGAGGTTCCCTTTAAGCACTTGTGTTACCGTATGCTACAACGACGTGAGCATCAAGAAAATAATCATAATCACTCAAAATATAACCTTTAAAGCCTTCTTACTTGTATTCCATAGCCGCCTTGTGCCTTTCAGCCGTTTTTAACGCCATTTCGTCGATTTTCGATTTTCCTTCCTCCGATAGCCTGTGTACATCAAAAATCTACTGCAAAATCTTTTTAGACTTCGAAGACTACAGCCCTTGAAATCAGGAAAATGACTTTTCATTTCCTCTAGGATTTCTCCATAACTTAAATTCTTGTCAACGAGAAGAAAGCGAACAAATTCTGGGTTGAGAATGTTCTTTAGTGCCGCCATTTTCGGTCACTATCGGTTTTCGTTGTCTCCCGGTCTTTGTTCGTTCCAGGCTTTCTCTGACTTAAATATACCGGAAGTAAGAAACACTCGAAAAATTGAAATGTGGAAACTGGCATCCGAATTTCAATTTCCATTTTCCGTGAAAAAAGAAAATTGAAAATTGGTATCCAATTTTAATTTTTGTTTTTGTGGTAGATTGAAAATTGAAATTTGTCCGATGTTTAATTTTCAATATTTGTTTTGTTGGAAATTGAAAATTGAAAATCGAAGTTTAAATTTCGTTTTTCTAAATTGTAGAAAAATGGTTGGCACTCGGGTACACGCATTGTTAATATTTACAAGGCCTTTATTTTGCCACACCTAGAATACTGTGCTCCGGTTTTATTTGGGTTATCACCTGGTCTTTCTAATAAGCTGGAACTTAAAATCGATCTCTTATGAGTGTGCCTAAGTCAATTTAACCTAGTGACCTACTTAGCGATGTTGACCTAAAGACCCTGGAGCATCGTAGATACTCTCATGCTCTCACCCTTTTTTACAAATGCATGTACAATATGGGGCCGATTAATATTAAGGAGATGTTCTTATTTCGTGATAATGAATATGACCTTAGAGGCTTTAACAAGCTACATTAGCCTATCTATAACAGTAGATTTATGCATAGGTCATATCATTACATCACCTCAAGAGTATACACCTTATTCCAAAATGGCTGCCATTTTAAGATCCTTTTGTTTTTATTCAAATTAGCCCTCGATGCCTCTTTCTCAACCTCAAAATTCAAAAGAATAATTTGCCTTGAACGAGGCAACAAGGCTAATTTGAATAAAAACAAAAGAATATTAAAATGGCGGCCATTTTGGAATAAGGTGTATGGAACAATCTACCTGACTGTTAAGAGAGCTCCATCTTTTAACGTTTTTAAGTCATTGCTAAATAATGTCTACTGGAGTAAAATGTAATTGCAACTTTTGTACATAGTTTGGATTTTATATAGCTAGTTTTCCCCTTAGTATTATTGATCTTCGAATTATTTTTATTTTATTTTATCCCATTTATTTATTTATTTATTTAATGTCTTAATATGTATGGATTTATAGTTATTTGGCTCGTTCACGTTTAAACGAGTCTTGCACTCATCCGTGTTATGTGGATAAATAAAATACCATACCACACCATACAACCTGGCTTTTCGAAAATGACGGTTGAAGTCGAGGCGCCTAGCTGGTGAAGTCTTTACAGGTTAAATTTAGAGTGATTATGATTGTTTTCTCGATGCTCACGTCGTTGTAACGGGTGTGCAGAAAACGAAGACCTGGAAAACGAAGATCGAAGACTGAAGACCGGGAAAACGAAGACCCCCAGAAAAAAATGACATATCAAACAGAAAATAACAAAACGCGCGATTAATGTCATTTAAAACGACCGCGAAGATATCTTTTTGTGTATGCGGAAAACGAAGACCCTGCGGTAATTGGCTTGAAATGACTCGTCGGCCCGGGGAGGGGGGGTACTCCCTATAATGGCCTGTACGGGGAGGCTCCGCCTGAAAGGGGTACCTTTTTCACGCTTCAGGTATATGAAACGGTAGAGATTTCACGAGTCGAAGTATATGAAAGGGTAGGGAAATCTGTCATTTAGGTACTTAAAAGGGCCTTTCATTAAAATATTTCGAACACACATACCTTATAACTGTACAGGGTTTCCTTAGTAGGTTTGTGAAAGGGGTACTATTTTCCAATGGAAGCTTTACGAAAGGGTTACCATCTGTCAATGGAAGGTATATGAAAGGGGTATCTTTTCTGCAAAAAATGGTATATAAAAGGGTAAGGGGTCGGACCTCGGGGCGGAGCCTCCCCGTATTAAATTTGTTTTAGTCCCCCCCCCCCCCCCACCGGGCTAGTCGGCCACTGTGTTTGGCTGGTCACTGTTTGTAGGGGTCTTAGTTTTTGGTTTTTTATCATAATGACATTTTTCCTGGTATTCCTTTTCCTCAAGGACAAGAGGGTGTAGAACGCGTGAGCAGACGTCCAGTGCAGTTCCCACCGCCAAAGCCTCCTAAAGATGTCGGGAGCAAGATTACCCCGTCGAAGCCATCCGCGTGACAGACTCAATATTGTGACCGAATCTAGAATCGAATAATCATTTAGTACTGGAAATAGACCTTCCCACACAAATACAAATTCAATTGTAATTTGTGAATGGTTTTATTGTACCTGTACCCTTGACAATGACTTAAAACAAGGCAGATGCAGGTACCATGCAGAGGGAGGGGCTGGGGGACCTCTGCCTCCCCTTCCCACTTTTGTGCCAATAAACAAAGAAAGAAAGAAAGAAAACGAAAAATAATTTTAAAGCATGCCCCCCCACCCCCAATTTGGCTTAAGTGTTCGTCCGTAG
>BLFK01000450.1:112076-167076 GCA_014634185.1 Astreopora myriophthalma | reverse complement strand
TCAATCAACGTTCTTTATGGCAATTTGACGCAGCGCTGGATTTGAATGAATGTCATCACAGAGAAATGGAGGTGTTACGCCTTGGACGAAATTCTAACCCAAATGCCCTGGCCGGACTTCTCGGCCTTTACCACATGAGGTGAGAAAGATCTTTTATGACGTTCGCGAATTACGCTGCATTTTCATCAAATGAATTCTAATTACATGGGAAATTTACTTGATTCCTGTGTCCAAAGCAGTCTAAAGTTACTATCGTGGCATAAGGTTTTGAGCGATTTCACTTTTACAACGCTTCATTGTGATCCGCAGTGATCGAACTACCGCGAAAATCACGTTTCTTTCACGATGGGACGCCATGTCAAAATTGGCTTCACGTTTCCATCTCTCGACCGGACATTTTTGTCGGGTTACGGCAGGAATTTTAAGACAAGATAGTACAAGGAATGTGCTTCAACTTTATTTAAATTTGGACGTATTTCATGTACCAGACAGGAACCGCGCAGAGGGAGGGGCTGGGGTCTTTCCGCAGTGCAACCCTCCCCCGGCCAATGCGACCATTTATAATTTTAGACAGAAGCAGGCGCGGATCCAGGATTTTTTAATGGGGGGTGCCTAATATGGCGGGAAAGAACTAAAAAACGAGGCTCAATTTTTCGCGTTGCTTCCGGCCTACTATCATTTCCGTTTTCGGCCTTGCTGGCTTCACAAGGTTTTGGGTACTCACGTATTTCTATATTTTTTGGGACTCATGCATGTATTTCCTTTTTTTCACGTATTAGATTTTTATGGTGGGCTTCTCCGAAGGGGGGTGGCTAGCCACCCAATCCACCCCCCTGGATTCGCCCCTGAGAGAAAAAGATGCGCTGAACATTGGCCAACTTACACAGATGGGCTAACGGGTGTAACAGCGTTTATCTGTACAAACAGTTAGAAAATGCATGATTTTACTCTTTTTCGGTGGCAGCGTCACCCCAAAATCGCGTTTTTGAAATCAGTTCCCTCTATTTTGATAAAAATCAAATTCTTCAGGTGGAAATCAAGCTCTTTAGCACCTTTCTTTGGATAGTGTTTTCTAAAATAACTCACCAAAGAGGTTATTTGAGCAAAATATGAAGAAATTCGAAATTTCACGAGTGGTGACCCATTCTCGATTTTTACAGAGATTCACTCTTAGGGGTGAAAATGGGCCACACTCTTTTTTATAAAAACCGTACTGTTCTTCCCTGTACTGTAAGTACTAAGTACTAAGTACTAAGTACTAAGTTATTGTGGAAAGGTTGTAAATGAGAACTGCTCAATGAACTGGAGTTTTTAATAGTTTGAAGAACACAGTGTACCTCACTGTACAGTAAGTACTGTAAGCACTGTACGTCGAGCTCGACTACAACGGTTCTTATAAAAAAGTTCTTAAAAAAAGAAGAAGAAGACTTACGTGCGGTCTTGCCAACGTTCTGTATAGCTAGGGAGAAGTGGAGAGGCTATTCCAGAAAAGGGTCAATCGAACGCGACCAAAGTCTGTTTTGTTTTTATTGGCGTCTGGAAAATCTTGAATCCGGAACCGGAATAAGAAAGGGTTAGAATAGAAAAAGGTTAAAGATAAAATTGTCAACAACATGAAATAAAGGACCAAATTCTTGTATCTCCAGGTGTGGTTTTTTTTTTCTTTTTTTCATAATCTCCATGCCAGGATTTTTTTGAGTCCACTTCCAGATTTCAATTCTTGAAGGTTGGCAGGTCTTTACTCATGGAAAATTTAATACAACATGTAAAATTTTATAAGATGACGTAAAACAACGGGTTATCGTCGATATTCTCTGTTCCGGTTCCCCTTTCTAGTTCCTGGTTTTCAGACGCCCTGTTTTTATCATATGCAAACCTGACTTCCTTTTGTTTTAAGTAATTAATGACATTACCATTGGTCATATGAGTGAATCTGTTTACATTCTAACAGCAAGCTCTAATCCTAGTGTTCTAAATATAGTGCCCAATCTGTGCCCGCTTTGTTCTACATATAAGCTGGGAGTCAGTGACCATCTCTTTTCATACAGATTTCGGCTGTAAGTTGTCAAGTAAATATCGCGTGGCGAACCGGCGCACTTAGTAACAGAGGAAAGAAAGAAGTCGTAATTAAGGACATCGATCCAATGATTCACGTTTTAGGATGGCCAAACACTCCAGTCGAGAAAATTGCATCCTAAGGATCGCTTGTGCAGCTCTTACTTTACTTTCTCTTGCACTACTAATAGCATTAATTGTGGTGACAACAAAAGGTAACAACGTTGCTCTGGGGAATGGAATGTCGTCTCGCTTCATAGATGTTTGCCCGGAAACAACCAAGTTGTCGACAACGCCAGCGCGATCAGCAGGGCTTTTCGACGATTTATCGAAGGAAGAAATCATTGAAATAAGAGATTACATTCTAAGACAGTCGTCGCTTAATGTCACTCCTTACGAAAACGCGACCGTCAATGACAACTATATTTTCTTAATCGAGCTGAAACAACCACCTAAAGATAAAGCGCTCGATTTCCTAGACCATGATAGTGCTTCCAGGCCTGAGCGCACTGCTCGAGTTATAATTTACAACGGGGGAAAGGACATCCCGGATGTGAGGGAATATTTAGTGAGTCCTGCAGCAAAACCAACACGATTTATTGAAACACGAGGCCCTGGGCAGAAATATCCTATTCCATTTGATACGCGAACACCGGATCGCAAAGAGCGCGAAGTCGTGGAGAGCATTGTCGCAAACGCATCAAAACACGTACACAGCCTCATGCACGAAAGCTACGATGGCTACACATACGTGGGTTGTACAGACCGCTGTCTTACCTGGTCTGATTCCGCACCAGGGGAATTGGGAAAACGAGGAAAATGGATCTGGTTCTTAAGAGATCTCGAAGGCAGCTATGTGCAACCCGTCGGGTTTGAGTTGTATCTCAATACGCAAGGAAGCGACTCAACATTGTGGAAAATTGAAAAAGTCTTTTATTTTAACACGTCTTTCGACAGCGTCGACGATCTGATGGACGCTTACAGCAATGGCTCTCTTCACAAAGTCTTTCTCCCTGCGCCATCTTATTCAAGTCAGTTCCCATTATTTTCATCCTTTCTTCGCCGGGGAAAACCACAACCTCCCAAACCCTTGCGGCCACCTCAGATTGTTGAGCCCGATGGCAAGCGTTATACAGTCAGCGGACGCTATGTAGAATATATGAAGTGGAGCTTTGATTTCCGGTCCCGCAGTACTTCCGGTTTGCAGTTGTTCGATATCAGATTCGATGGGCAAAGAATCGTATACGAACTTAGTTTGCAGGAGGCTGCAGCCTTTTATTCAGGATGGAGTCCCATGCAAATGCAAACAGACTATCTGGATAACGCTTGGGGTATGGGAAGTAGCAAATTTGAACTGGTTAGAGGCGTTGACTGCCCCTATACCGCGACTTTCTTTGACACAGTTCATTTCGTAGACGCAGCAGACCCGGCAAAATATAAGAATTCAATCTGCTTGTTTGAGCTTGATCTCGGACTTCCACTCCGCAGACATTTTGACAACAACTTTAACGGCGGGTTCAATTTCTACGGAGGCATGCCTGGAAGCGCCTTAGTCTTGCGCTCGATATCCACGGCATACAATTATGATTACATTTACGATTACTTGTTCTATGCAAACGGCGTTGTTGAGGTGCGGGTCTCTACAACTGGGTATGTACAGGCAACGCTTTGGACAGCCAACGAAGGTCCTTATGGCAACCAGATTCATCCATCGGTAGCAGGTACCATTCATGATCATCTCCTTCATTACAAAGTGGATTTAGACATCGAAGGACGACAGAACTCTTACGAAACCATAGATATCAAGATTGAAAATATAACAAATCCGTGGTTTCCTCAAGCGAGACGAGTACAAAAGGTGCTTAGCCGCAGCCTGAAGAAGACAGAGAAAGAAGCTATTTACAAACAAAACTTTGAATACCCAAAGTATCTGAATTTTTTTACTGAAGGGAATGTGAACAAGATGGGCGTGAATCGAGGATATCGCATTCATATCCGGGACATGATGAAGCAAATGTACCCGAAGGACTGGAGCCTAGTGAGAGGTGCTTACTGGACGAGAAATCAAATGACCGTCACCAAACGCAAGGAAGACGAAGAAAGCAGCTCGTCGATATACAATCAAAATGACATGTATAGCCCTGTGGTCGATTTTGCGAATTTTACAGCTGACGACGAAGGGATTGAGAACGAAGACCTGGTTGCTTGGGTAACAGTAGGTGTCATGCACGTGCCCCATTCTGAAGATATTCCTAACACTGCGACCGCTGCGAACTCAGCCAGCTTTTACCTGCGTCCGTACAACTACTTTGACGAAGATCCCTCAATGGCTTCACACGATGCTTTGCTGATTTTACCAAACAAGGGCAGTGTCGACGTTAATAGGTTTGGGACACCCCAGGAGCCAGCGTGCACAGTGATAAACAAGGCCGTGGACTTTAAAGGCGATTACGGGGATATTTGACGCAGTTTATTGGTTTAAAAAAAAACGAAATAGCATGGTATACACTCAGACTTATATTACACAATTAGTACAACAGACTTCGGGAATCAAGGCAGGCTCGGGTTTTGCTGTTTCTTCGTAGTATACAATTAATTTCATCGCGAAGTGAACTTGCCAATCAAAAATATGCCATTTATTTTATAGGCTTCATAGAGAACAAGAGGCTGTTGTTGCCATTTTTGTTGTTTGTTTGTTTGTTTTTTTGTACAATGCTTTTTCTTTTGCTTTGCATGCGATTGGCTAGCTTTTCACAGTTGTATGTTACCATGTTAACCACTTGCGCAATATACAAATTGTGACCTTTACTATATTTAGCGCGATGTTTTGTTTTTGCATTCCGTCAGTTTCAAACGATATCTACCCCTTAGAGTGAAAGTACATAAAATAAATCATTGATGGAATAGTTATTTGATCGAGGGTGTTTTATCTATCCTTTTTCTAATAAAACGACGCTTTTCTTTGCTAGAGATGTTATTAACTGAATCCCTACCTCGGGACCCTTGTTTAAGTTAGATAAACTAATTTGTTTTAAAGGCAAAGGGTGTTACTAAAACGGAAAACAGCAGAGCGCCGAACCAGTGGAACCTGCTGTGGACGCTACGCAACTTGTAGCTTGCGTGGTAGGCGTTCGAGGGGGAAGGAGAATGACGGATTCGGCGCAAAGGAATTCAGACGCGCGATAACGTGATGGGCGCGCAAGGAGGATGGAAAAGGGAACGCCTGCAAGGACGCTATTGTTTGACCCGTTTTTTACGTTGAGATCCGAGCGTAGAATTGTGATTGGATAGAGTAATTTGTGTCAATCCTCCGCTTAATACCTCGTTCCGATTAGTAGAAATATGCATCACGATGATTGAGCTACTTGATTGATCACGCGAGCATCTTCAAGAATTGTTGCTAGAATCGGGAACTAAAGGCCTCAAGTTCAACTTGAGAGAAGAAGAGAAGACAGCGGTAATACAACTCTTCGAATGAAAGGATCTGCTGGCGGCTTTGCCGACTGTTTTCGGGAAAATCTCATGTTGTAAGTGTTAGTTTTACGAGTTCTCGTTAGAAGAGAACCTGTTGATTTCAAATGCTGCCTGTGCGGTACTTATTCGGCCTCTCTCCAGAATTATTTGTGAAGCTGAAACCATAGCTTATCTGCTTGCAATATAAGCAATAGACTGGACAGTTTACAGGATGCGGAGGAAGGAAAGTTCGCCATCGTTTGTGCCTCTGCGGAAAGAGCCATCGACAAGGGATTCCTGTGATCGATCGCTGAGCTTGTAGACTCTTTCAGTCCGGCTCTTCCGACGCTACGATGCCAGCGTTTTCTTTACGGTCAGACCCAAAGCGTTTCGAAAGTAAATGAAAGAGTTCACAACAGTTCTGAATGTTTCTCACAGAAACATTGCAGAAAAGTTTCGGCTGGCCGGCCCAATCTTCCATATATATTGCAGTCACATGTCGTAGTCTTTCGGCCCATATGATACCGGATAATTCGTTTTTAGCGATGGCTTGAACAAATTTATGCAAGATTTGGTATCACTGGGCTAGATTTTCGCTAGATTCTAGAATACCCGTCCACTTATTAAAATATGAATCAATTTTCAAACTTGACACTCGCTTTGAAATTACTTTCTGACAGAAAAACACACAGGAAACAGATCCTGCGTAGTGTCCGAGCGTTCTTGATTGGATGTTATTTGACAGGGGGCTGACAGGCAGACATTTCTCCCCATTCAGCCATGTCGCCATCAGTCAGCCATAATGTTCCTACGAATACGGATGGCTATCATGTGATCGCAAGTTGACCCAGGTTCAGTCCACCGCGTCCGGGCTACCAGTCCACTTCCACTACTTACGATGACGAAAAGAGACAGATGCATTTCTCCATAACTTTCATTGTATTGACGTCTCTTTTGTCCAAAAAACAATATTTATTAATTATTACTGGGGAAAATTGTTGTCTTGAGGTGGGTTCGCAGGTTCCGCGGGTTCCGCGGTCCACGGTTCTGCGTTTTAATAACACAAGAAGGCAAAATTGTCTTTGTCGAGTAGTGCAAAATATCATAAGATCTAATCTCGTTGGTTTCGAACAAGTGTACCAATGTCTCTTTCAACAAATGTTTGATTTCTGGGTTTGATTGAAGTTGCGTCAGAATTATCAATTGATTTTGAACCAACCGTGCGAGGATTCTGTAATTGTCAACAAAGCCATTCATAGCATGAAATTGAATATGCTAAACTTTCATTTGGCGTTGCAACCTAGCCTACTTTTGGCTCAACGCTGCAAGCTAAGTCATGTTTGACGAATTGCTGTGGGTTGTTTTGGCCTTAATTCTAATTACATTGGCTGTTAGTAGATTTTCTGCTACCAAAACTTTGCCTCCGGGACCATTTCCTTTACCGATTATCGGAAATGTGCTTAAGTTGGCCGCTGATTCGCGACATATTGATTTGATGACGATGGAAAAACAATATGGCCACGTCTTTCGGTTGTACCTTGGAAGCCAGCTCGTTATAGTCGTCAGCGGTGCTGAAGCCGTTAAAGAAGTCCTCGTCACCAAATCGGCCGAATTCGCAGGGCGTCCAAAAGTTCATACTGGAGAGGTTTATTCTCAAGGCAAGGCTATCGGTATGGCAGATTATACGCCACAGTGGCGGCTTCATCGCAAGGTCACGGTTGCTGCACTGAAGACGTACATGAACGAAGTGCTCAAGGAAGGGGAAGTTATCGAAAATGAGTTCGATCTGCTTGTGAAAAGGGTGGGTTCATGGAATGGGGAGCCACATGATATCGCGAAAGAGATTAAACTGGCTGTGATGAATGTGATTTGCGCTTTGGCGTTTGGTTTCAGATATGAACTGGATGACCCCGAGTTTTCAAGGCTTATGGAGATGACCAACGGAGTGGCAAAAATGCTCGCATCCGGTAGTTTGGTGGACGTGTTTCCTTGGCTTTGGTTCTTACCGTTCAAATCCATCCAGACGCTTAAAAAGAGTTGCAAGGTAAGGGAAGAGCTGATTGGAAAGATTTACAGAGAACACGTCAAAGCTAACCGTGTCCAGAATCCTAGAGACTTGACAGACGCCTTGCTTAAGGCGAAAAAGGAGGCTGAAGACGAAGACAAGTCCGTGAAAGGGTTCCTTACAGACGAGCATCTCATCTTCACCCTGAATGAAGTCTTCATGGCCGGGATGGAAACTACGGCAAGTACCTTGTGCTGGGCACTTTTATATCTGATGCATCACCCACATATCCAAGATAAGCTTCATCAAGAACTGGATCAGGCCATTGGAGACAGTCGCCTTCCAGACCTCTCTGACAAAAAGAAGCTACCATACTTGGAGGCTACGATTGCAGAGACCCTAAGGATCTCGTCTCTTGCTCCATTGGCCATTCCACATAAGGCAACCGTAGATGCCACTCTGCAGGGGTATCACATACCAAAGGGTACGACTGTGCTTGTCAATTTATGGTCCCTTCACCACGACTCACAGATCTGGGAAAATCCCAACCATTTCAGACCAGAACGATTCCTGGACGACAATGGCGTTTTCCAGCCACCGAAAACGGCTCTTTTCGTTCCGTTTTCAGGAGGGCGTCGTGGGTGCCCAGGAGAGTCTCTTGCTCGAATTGAGCTCTTCTTGGTCTTGGCACGCCTGCTCCAGAGCTTCAAGTTTGGGAATCCACCGGGATGTGATCCTCCGACTTTGCAGCCTGATGTAGGGATTGTCCTGATGCCACAGCCGTTCAAAATTTGTGCCATCAAAAGGCACTCATTTTAAAAATTATTATTGTCTGCTCTTAAGTTGACCTAAGGTTACTAATCAAAGGGTTCTTGGAGCCAGCTCTTTCCTGTAATGTGTAATTTGCATTATTTTTCTTGGTTTAATGACATATTGGTATGCAGTTGAACTGTTATGATTAGTTGTCATGGTTTACTGCAGTTACGTGAATACGTTGTGATGTTATGTTAAAGTACTTTCACTCTGAAATAAACTCTTGAAGACCACGCGTGTGGTGTTCTTTGCTCATAATATGAACTCCTCTAATTGGAATGCTCAAGGGAAACAACAGTTCAGAATAGGAGGGGTTAAGTTTGAAGAGATATCATTATTCTTGAGCACTTGTGTGATAAAAATATCTATATTCTTCATGGAGACTGGAAATTCTAGGGGATGGACGGGCAGGAGATGGAATTAGGGGCAGAGGTCATAGGCCGCACAGTCAGCCCTCTGTGGAAGAATGGGTATTATCTAGGAATTCATACACTGTTGCTCCATTCCCATGCATGAACACAAAAACCTATCAAACCACTTTTGACTAATTGGCCTGAACAAAAGCTATGGGATGATTCCATGCTCCGTTTTTTGAACCTGCGTTTGCTGTGCCTGCTGTTGTGTTTCTCAATCTCACTCTTCTGTCTCTTACTCTGCTTGCACAGCCTTGCAAAAATGGCGTCCGTTACTACCACAGTATCCAGGTACAGAAATGCCGAAGTTATTGAGTTCGTTTTCGCTCATGAATTTTATTTAAGTAAGAACTGAATAAATTCAACGTTTTCAAATGCGCTTCACGCATGCATGAGCAAAAAACTGATTCTTTTCTACTGCACACGCGAGAAAAGCGAATCCTACCTCTTAGTAACCGAGTCTGAGGGCCGTTCCCGCGTTTATTAGGGACCTTTAGCAATGAGGAGGGCAACGGCAACGAGAACGTGGATTCAAAATAGGAATTCGCGTCGTTGTAACCAATTCCAATTATTTCAACTCATTTAAAATGCAAAATTTGTGTCTGCTATCCAACAACAAAACTGGTATAAAGGGCGTTTGAGAGAGATCGAAAAATTCAACGTTGTGTGCTGACGTTCTCCCTAAAGGCGCTGTTACACTAGGCAATTTCTCTTGCAACTTGTCTCGCGATTTTGTTGCCACAAAAGTTCCCACGCTGCAAGACAAGTTGCTCGACCGGTTTTACACTAGGCAACGTATCGTGCAACTTGTCTTGCTTCTGATGATCACGTGAAGTCAAAGGATCATTTTCATTCGATGATGCCGCAAAACGTTGCGACACAAGTTGCAGGGTAGATGTTACCGGCTGCCCAATGTGGGACAAATTCCTTGCAACGTTGCGAGACGCGTTTCGGAAAGTAGAACTGACTTACTTTTCGCAACGATTGCGGCAACAAAAAGATAGCGAAAAATGTGTGTGGCAGGGTATGTTACACTAGGCAATTTTTCGTGCAACTTGTCTCGCAACAAAATTGCGAGACAAGCTGCACGAAAAATTGCCTGGTGTAGCAGCGCCTTAAGCCGCTGATTTTGGTCATTTGCCGTTGTTGTTTCGGAGAGGACGGCAAGGAAATGTACCAAAATGTAAAACGCGTGCAGAGTGATTGTTTTTACTAATTAAACCTATTGTTTTGTGTCGTTTCCGTGGAAGTTGCCGTCCTCGTTGCTTAAGCTCCCTATTGTCCGAGTGCAAACCACGAGAGCTTCACTGGTAGAGGAAAACACAAGGTTTTAAGGGCAACTTGCAGTATGGACTGAGAAAACGAGATTTACTATGTTTCATGATTCGAATCGAGTGGAACTGGTGGCTTGCTGTAAATGCTAGCGCATAAATAGTTTGTTAGCCTGTGTCCTCGGTCCAGTTTATCCGAGTGGTCACGTTATGAGACATGATGTTAGCGAGCTTAGCACACGTAGCCCAGGCTCTGCAACAATCGATTGGCTCTCTTTCCCAGTTGGGCCGAGCGCGTCTGCTGCTAACCGTTTTTCTCAAGGATGACATGGCGCCGAAAGCTGGGCGATGTGGGCTTTTGAGGATGGCTAGCGGCTATGGAAAAGAGTTTGGCTCGGATAAGTTGACATATATTGAAGGTAAAACTATCCTACCGTAGCTCTGTGCGTGAGGATTTATCGTTCGAGGGATTTTATTCGCTATTTTGGTCCAGATTCGAGGGTTGCCAATTATGGTGGTTATATCAGTTATTGATCTATGTAAACAACAATGAAACGGGTTTAGCTGAAAAAGATGTATGGTGTGCTCCGGTTACTGTTAGGACAAATCGTTCCATGTGATGCTATCAGTTTAATTAAAGTTCCAAATACAGTGCAATAACTGTCAACAAATCCGAACATTATGTCAATCCAAAAAAAATTGTCATGGTCTAGCATCAACGGAGGCACTTTCTGTCTAATTGGCAAAAGACTATCGCGAATCACTCATGCCCACAACTACTCACTACACCTAAAAACTGACGAATGCTAATGGCCGCCTGGTTGAAAGTCCAAGCTTGGTATATGTGAAACGTTCTCGCGCTTGATTGATGCAATTTATTCTTTGCAATTTCATTTAGTGTATCTCCCAAACTGCTAGAGTTTTAAAAGAAATACTAAAATGAATAAAGTTGTTGGAAATGAACTGTCATATCTTCCCTCTGCTTTGGGAACTAATCTGACCTTAAAATTGCCGCTGGTGAAAAGGTAATGACATATAGTGATGAAATACTGATTTGCACAAAACAAGGCGTCGGCCCGGGACTTTTCCACACTGATTGCGAAGGAAAAATAAGAATCCTGTCCTGCATTTTCTTTAGGTAATCGTATGATTTCAAGTGCAATTCTGAGTAAATAAGCAGGAGTGCAATTTGCGGTCTTTGAACAAATTTACGAGTTGTTTATTCCAAACTGCATGAGCAAACCATGTGATTATTTATTAATAATTGACATACAACAAATTCGAGATACCCTCTCATAAAAATTATCATCCACTCAATCTCAGCTCCCGCTCGTCTCTTTCCCTGTTTCGCAAAGTGTTCAGCTCTTCGCGGGCTCGTAATTTTCCATTTCGTCAGCATTTTCCTTTTCCGAACACCATATTTTTCAAACGGGCAACCAAAAAGCAGTAATTTGTTTTTAAAGCAGTTTTTGAGTTCAGAAAACCTACTCAAGGCGTCCGCCATTAATTTCTCTTTGCTTGCAAATCGTTTGTGTACTCGCCGTCAAAACGTTTATTGGCTCTCTTTGAGTTATTGACCAATCAGCATTAATTTCAACCAAATGCACCAATACCACTTTTCTGCGCTCTGTTTGGGATAAATGAAAATGTTCTCAGCCAATAAAAATGGACACATTGTTGTAAGTGTATTCTTAACGTACGGATCGCTTCAATTCACAGACACCCCGTTACAGAACACAACCGCTATCAGCGGAATGATCACTGCTAACGATTTATCAGAGAAAGCCAGCTGTTCAGTTCAGCGATCGTTGTCCTGTCTGCCTCCCCACGCACTTGTTTGCGCATGCCTCCATGTGTTCATCAAATCGTTTGTGCTGATCAGTTGCCAGATTGCGTAGATCATGGACAGGGTGTAGCAATCTCGTTCCCAGAGCCAACGTATCTTTTGGTCAGCGCCAAGACGCAGAAAGATACGTGGACTCTGGGAACGAGATTGATTGACATCTTCCCACCGTCCAACTTAAGTGCGCAAGCCGCTCACCTTCGGTCACGCACAGACGCGAGAAGAACCTGCAGAGATGCAGGTGAAGGCTGTTTATTTATTTATTTATTCGTTTATCTGTTTTAATTTCGTGGTAGGCTTAACTTGACAAATGAATAGTCACCAACTGTCTTCTTGAGGACGAAAAACACGACGGGTACATGCATATATACCTTCCACCCTGGATAGTGTAAAAGAAATACTGTGTCGTTATTCCTTCTTTTATGAAAGAAATAACTTCCATTGCATGGCCAAAAATACCAGAGACAAATGGCGCCGGTAAACCATTTGTGATGATGTATCTATTGAGGCAAAAGTCAATTAAAGTAATCAGGAATTGAATACAAATTTTGCCGAAACGTCATAATTATAGCCGACACTTTCAGGGGCCTCGCCTGTCGTCACGGATAGCCAGCAAATGTGACCAAAACCTAGTGCTATGAATGTGTTGGTGATTGAAAGTAAGAACATTTGTACACTGGCGATGAGAGCTGATGATATAAAAACATTTCGAGTCAAAATTACGAAGGACTGACATTTAAGTTATCAATTTCAGGCAAACCTTTCTGTTGTGTTTTCATTGTGTTGAATATTTGTTTATCACTTGAACTTAATTAAGTCTTTTGTTCGTGATTCTCCACACATATTGAAAAGATTTACTCAACTGAAACGAAACAAAGAATGAGCAGGCCATCTAATGAATTCATGATTAGCCGACAGGCTCAGACAAGCTAACAGTTTAACAGTTATAGGCGGTGAGCTGTGCACTACTGTTTGTTGTGAGGATTCAGAAAAAAGAAATTACGTCTCGTTTACCCTTCCACCGAAGCAAAAGAACAGGAAGTACAACTCTTAATCAGCGGATATTTTCAATACAGGTAAGTGCAACTATTTCTGGTTTTTCTTTTCGCGCGAGCCGGTAAATATCTCGTTACGCCGGTGGAGTCGCCAACGTACCGCGCACGTGGACTTGGCAACTCTCACTCCAGCAAACTCTTTCTCATGGAAAGCTGTCTGCTGAACGTCTTCTGTGGCTAACTCAGTGTTGCAAACGCGGTGAAAGCCGTTGTGGTCCAATTTCGTCAGTTCTACCTCTACGAAGTTCATCATAGCACTTTTTTCGTGTTCAAGAGTATTCTTAACTTCACTATTCATGGCTACTCGCGCTGGCCCTTCTAAATTCGTCAATTCTCTCGATGACCAGTGATTCGTCTCAAAGAAATTGTGAATTACTTCAGGGTCTGTTTTATTTGAAAGTATCGTTTCTTGACAGAGGACGATTCTCAGGGGAATATGGTGATAATTAATTCGTCACACACCGTTTTCAGACAGCTAGACTAGAGGTATCATGATGTCGTCTTTGAAACGAAAGCGTGAGAGGTTTCGAGAGAGACCAAGCAAAGTGTATGGGTGTTTTTCGAAACGGGTTACAGAGGAAATGAAACTACATTAGAAACTGTCCTGATCAAAACTGAATCAGGTAAGGTTTTTTAAATGTCCCTGCAAATAAAGCCCCATTTAATGGTGTGGTGGTCCATCGCTCATTCTGTTCTGGCCACGCGGCATCTGTGGATTGTTATTGACAATTAAAATACGACTTTTCTCCCCTAGCCTAGATTGGCAAGCTTACCCGCAAAGTTTTTTAAAGTGCCTTTGATTATACCCATAATAAATGCGCTGTATCAACACTCCCTCGTTATTAGCGCAAGGTCCACGGGACTTAGCAGACTGGTGCACTTTTGTAGTGACTGAGGACCGTGAGACTTCAAGTAAGCATAGCAATGCGTCCTGGTGCAACAATGTCATCATGTTCAACTGTTAAGGACACAATATCGATTCTTATTTGAACGCCTGTTAACTTGTAAATGTGTTAACTCCGTCTATGGGTGGGTATTTTAACCGTATTTTAACTCTGACACGGAAAGAAGTCTGTACACGATGAGTAAAGAAAAGACGAGCGAAGAACATCCACTGGAGGGCTACGAAATGGAATTGAGAAAGAAAGGACTTAAAGAAAAGGCCAGCACGTCCAATTGAGCTGTTCTCCCCTTCCCGTTGCCGATCGAGGGGAGGGAGACATGAAACGTATCGTGGCTTTGATATTCAAACCCACTCATTGTTTGAGACAACTTTGCGCTTTCCGTTCGGAATTGCTTGCATATGGCTTTACATAGAAATGACGTCATAAAATGAACGAGCCGTACGCGAGTAATGCCACTGCCAATTTCTGAACATTTTATGGCATCATCTCTATGCTCTCTATACTCTTATAGACCATAACTCTTGACCAAACGGAGTGCACGAGAATTTTTGTCAGTTATTGTAGAACGTTCTTCAGGTTCTTTGCTAAATAAAGACCGTGAAACCACATAAGTACTCTCTGGAAATGCAAATCTGCCAAGCACCCGTGAGCCTGAACTAGAAGCTTAGTGCTGACAAACCCGGCTCCCTGCAAAAATTTTACAAACTCAGTGTAAATTGATTGGAATGATGATGGTGCACGTCAGCAAAACCCGCAAGAAACTCTACGAAAGATCTTTTATTGTTGTTTTTGTTGTTTTGTTTTTGTTTTTATTTTTGTTGAAATTTTGTAGAACCATAAGCCATATCACATTAGCGGTTTGCGCCCACGGCTAGCTTTATCTATAATTATTTAGAATTCCAATAATATACAGTAGCGCCTCCTCTTGTAACCATCTGCCGTTCTTCCTGTGTTTGCTTTCTCACCATTAAATGGCGAAATGCCACCTTCAGTGAATGATAGTCATGGAACTGATCCAAATCTCTTAAAGGAAGGCGTCCAAAATATACTGATACAGCATTTTTGAGACGAGAGCTGGTCGCTGTATTCTTGACAAGTAGTTTGCAGAGCTGAAACGATGAAGACATATTCATGAATCAGATGGTCTCAGTGAGTTTGAAAAAGCTTTGTATAGTTTTTGTTTGCAAGCAACCTTTTCAAGGACGTACCAGTTATGCTATGGTGATTTTGTAAGTCGTGTACATTAGTATCAGGATTATCCTTTGTCTTTACGAAATATAATCAAGAATCTGCTAAGAGGGAAGAGTGGTTATCGTATCAGCCAGAAGCATTATAACCACTCGAAAGTTATGTACAGGACAATAGTATCCTAAATGCTTAGTAGACACGGCGCGAATACCTTTATCACAACAATTCTCTCTTGACAGTTCGAGGGTGTGGTGCAGATGTCGACGAGTTCGTTGCTGTTTTTCCTGTTTCACTTCAAATTCTTAGCCTGGTCACGAACATGAACGAATGCTATTCTGTGTGCTTCGAGTGTTGTCTTTCGGCTTATGCAACTAATTTTTTCGATTATTATAGACGGTGAAATATCCATGAACTGTCGTTTTTGCTCAGTAGATTGAAGGTCATTAAATAGTTCAGCTATACAAACGAGGGAATCTTGGAGTTGCCACTTCGGGAGAAATCAAAATTTAAAATTTCAGTGATGAGCTCCTGACATTTCAAGAAAACAACTTTGGAAAAAGAAAAGTTTGACATCTGAAATCTATTTGAACGCTGAGGTTCTGATTGGCTGTCCTATTGGCTGGATTCTCGAAGGAGATACGTCGAAGGAAGATTTAAAACTCGTGATAAAGGCACAAGATTCTTAACAATCAGTTTTAAGAGTTTAAACTTGGCCCGATCATTTCGATGTTAGATAAAAGAACCAAAAATAATTCAATTCGCTGAAAACGTCCTTTGCATGACATCCTTCACGTACGTGATTACGTTATAGGTTACGTAATCATTACAAGAACTTTCCACGGAAAAAGAGGCTAAAATTATAAAACTTCCAATATAAACTTGAGCTCTTCGAGTCAGTTTTAGTTTGCATTTTGTATACTAATTTATCATTACGAGACCCTATCCGGCTTTACCTCTCTCCGCTATAGTGCGCGCGAAGAATTATAAAAAGCTTATATAGTGGAAGACCCAAGTAAAAAGGTGACTTTTGATAACGAGATCTCAAGGTGGCCCGAAAGCGAGATGGAGCCGGACGTGACGATGGAAAGAAATCCAAGAATTCGTCGAAGCTAAATATTGGATGTACAAATGAGGGCCTATACCCAAACTACTGTCCTCGCGTTACTGTTCTCATTGATCATTTCGGGAGCCCTGGACTCTTGTCACTTTTTGTATGCTAGTGTCCGTCATTTCAACAAAAGAACAACAATTCAGCACGGTGCTGACTGAACGGCTGCTGTCCCTAGTGCTGATGCACCAATGCATACTAAACAATTAGATTATTCGCTCTCGATTTCTATCGCGTGATAGTTGACGAGGGCGCAGCCCGAGTCAACTATCACGCATAGAAATCGAGAGCGAATAATCTAATTGTTTTAGTATAAATCTACTAGTCGTTCAAAACTAAACAAGTAAATTGTCTATATCCTCATCACAGACACTTCGAAACACTTCGAAAACGCGACGAAGTGGCCGCCATTTTGTTGAAAACCGCTACTCGCTATCTATCACAGAATAGATAGCGAGTAGCGTAGCCAATCAGAGAACGGCATTCGTGATAGAACGCTGGTAGATTTATACTAAACAGTGATAGACTCCTGCTGACTCGCGCGAAAGAGGTAGGCCAGAAGTTTTGAGGAGTTTTTAGCTTGGCAGACGCTTGTAGGTCACACATGTACTCCCCATAGGTGGGCTCCTCGCGTCAGCTGATGGGTCTAAAGTTCTCAAAAAAGTCGATGGAAATCTCGGGCGTTGACAACTGCTGCACATGCGCAATTGCTTATCTTGCTTTATCCTATTTTCCTTTTTATTTATTTCTTTCTTTATTTTTTAAGAATTAAGCGATTGTGGGTGTTTCTCTAAATTTTTTGACAGAATTATCTTAATTAATGTTGGCTATCGGGTAAAATGCATCCGTGGCAACCACTATATGGAAAATTTGCAAACAATTTACCGTGGAATTGACTGTATTGGATGCCTTTGTCATGAAGCCACCCAATTTTACGGTACCTCTGTAACCACAACTTCTGGGTAAAATGTGATAACACGAAGTATAACTTTGATTGATATGTTCCCAAATTTACTGCATATTAAAAGAAGCTGACAGGAGCCACCATGAAGGGAAAAATGACTCGGGCTACGCTCTTGCCTACTGCAGCCGTTCCCCGACATCTCTCTTGACTTCGTATGTAGTATTGCACCAAAATATTCCATAAAGGGCGCCAAACCGACTCAATGTCCGACAGGATAATCCAAGGTCACTGCAAACACATTGAATTGGTACTTATCTCAGTTTTATCGCATCCTGTTAATCAATTGGTGGTGCACTGAGCGTGGGCAGTGACCTTGAATAAGCAACGTTTTTCTCGTTATGCCTTTCTCCGATTATTTTCCCGCATTAACCAACTAAATATAGACCGGTGGTTCCCTTTGTTAAAAATAATCTCTAGCCTAGACTCTCCGTTCATGGTTGTTTATCACTTGGAGTCTCGTAATCTTCAGAATCCGGCTTTGAGGGAGCACTACACGGTGGATGATTTTCCTGTACCCTTGCTGTCCGGGCCCGGGCTAAAATTACTTTAAATCTAGATACTGTAAATTTAATCTGACACACGTATTAGAGCCATGGCGTTAAAGAAAAGTCCGATGAATTTACTGGCTAATCTAATTGTACACCAAACTCTAGTCACGTAGAGGGGACCCAGATGGTTCAAATCCACGTAATTTTTCCTTATAAAATACATGATGAAACTCGATATCGAAAAACAAACAGTACACGCTCGTGTGACAGCTCACGTTGGAAATCCACAATAGCATCGACATGAAATATCTTTGATTGCATAACATCGGGACAGTCCTTCAGGAAGGTCGTGTTAATTGACGGTCACATTCATCGGGTTGTGTTGAAGCTTTCGTGGCTTGAACTGCCGTTTAAGCCGATTTATTCGGAGCTTTTGTTCTATTCAAAACGAAGCGGAAAATTAACCTCTTCTTTGACCTTGTTATCACCCGGTGTTAAGAATACGTAATAATACAAAATAGTATTATATAAGAATCTGTCTTTGTTCTTTCATTTTACAGGTGAGGTCTTGTTTAATATAATTGACGCATATATGTTGATTTGATCAATTCTAGACCAAAAACGTATTTGCTATTGGTTTTAAGGCTGTGGGTCTCTGATAAAGCCGTTTGTGAGAGTTCTGGTCTCGGGTGGGCTAAGTACAATTTTAACAAATTACCAAGCTTACGTGGTTGGCTGTGCGCCTTAATTGATATCACATTTACTGTCACGGCTGACCCCTAGCCAGCCACTCCTCCCCACACAAATGACATGCTATACTAGCGTATCAGCAAAACCGCCAGAATTGAATTATTTTTGCTCTTTCCGATGTTGCATTTGGGCTGTGTGTGTTGAAGTGTGCGGTTTAAGCCCAATATCATACGCTCAGTGTGCAACCGTGCCTATACATGTCACTTGTTTTCAGAATTCGGGGACCTCAACCGTCATTAGTTGTGTCTTTGGAAAAAGTTGGCTACACCAAGATTTTATATCGTAAGGTATGAATTCCTCTCTCGGTATGACCGGCGAAACGGCGTCTTCATTATTTCGACTTACTTTGAGTTCCTGCAAAATAACGCATCACGACTGAATTATTTTTTGTACAGTACCAAAAGCGTTGTTAGGCGGCTTCACTCCTTTGTGGAAAGCATTTGTACTTTCATTTACGTTCGTTGCGTGTAAGTCACCATCTGACACATTTTTGCAGATTTATATACATTGTTTTTGAACTGATCACTCCTATAAAGTGAGAAGATATCTGTTGACTAGAATACTTAATCAATATTTTAGGAACACTTTAAATGGGATTGAAAGGAACTTTTGACGAATAGGGGCGAAACCTGAATGGATGTTTCCCATCTCTCTTTTGTTTCTTGATCAATGCCATCTCATTGATTTAACTTATATTTTTCTGTCTGTCGTCACCAAAACATATTCGGCTGTCACGAAAGAGCAGGACCAAATTCCTACTAATAGTCGTCTCTGATTTAATCACACCGGTTTGACAGAAAAATGTCTCTCAGTTTAGATTGGGATGCCTTTGTTTCGTGAGGTCTTTGTTCGCGCTGATCAATTTGTTGAACGGAAGCTTGCTTCAATTGTTAAAATCCGGTGCCTTTTGAAAACAGAGGATCTTCATGTCCATGGTTTGGCCCGATTTCCTGTTACGATAACATTAGATAAGACCACATCGAAGGAAGTGTGGGCACAGTTCCTAAAATGGTAGTGCATTTTACAGAGAGAGAGAGGGAGAGAGAGAGAGAGAGCGAGATTTAATGTAACTTCACGCGAAGTAAAAGTGTGGTTTATTGGATTATATCTGAATTGCTTGATTTTGGCTGGTGTGGTTTTGTGTTCTAGAGAGTTAACGAACATCTCGCAAAATACGATGGTAATGAAAAGATCGATTTTCTCAACATCTTGCATAAACTTGAATCCTACGATGCGTAACACCCTTTTGATCGCACATCAAGGTCCAATATGAACTCCCCGGTGTATTATGTGAGTTTTAAATACAATAATTGAACGCAAAAGTTCCACTGATCAAGCTTCCTTTAAATTTCCGTCATCAATGAAAGGTTTGTGAACGTGATTTCCTGTTGTAAGTGACAGTTTTGGCGTGCTTTTGATAAGACAAAAATAATGTGCAGTTCTCTGTGTCATCCAATATATTATTTTAGTGACATAGTTATCTCGTGTTAAAGGACTTTGCGGCCCGGATGAGTTGTAAGATTTCTTATCTTGAATAAACCATTTGTTCACAATTTAAATGCTATATTGAAATAGTTTTTCTAGAGTATATACTATTTCTAACCTTTTTATATAAATTGCATTGTTGTAGCGTAAATGTATGCATACGGCTTGGTTCGATTCATGGGCCACTCGCCTCGCCGTTTCTACGCTTTATAGTAACTCGAGCTGGTTGTCAGCTTGAATCGTTTTTGGCGGGAAACATCTTGGCGCGAAATCCGGAATACGTGGACGACAGGAGTTGGAACTATCCGCCATCTTTATGAGGAAGTTATAAATTATACACTTTTAGCACGCATCAGCTAGCCCAAAGGGTCTCAAAGGTATTTCGTGGTTTTCACGCAGTGGCATAGCGTGCTTGACATCGTAAATCAGAAAGTACTTCACAGCATTCATTTGAAAACGCAATGTTAAAATTGGCACTTTGATGGGATTACTCAACACGTTTTCGGAACTGATAAGCCCATATTTCCCTTTGCGTGTACATGTCGTGGGAACAATTTCTGTGTAAAACTTCAAATGGTGTTATGTTTAGTTTCGAGATGTCCTGACGCGTCATGCCATCCTTACGAGCCACTTTCAAAGGGGAGGGCAAAATATTAACGGTGTGATTAGACTATGGACAATTAATATATTGGTTGCACATTATTACGCGTGGCTAATGTTTATGATTTGCTCATTACGCAGCGGTAATTATCTTCTTTTACGTGTGTTAGTGGTGGAAAACGCATTTAAGGATCATAAACAGCGTACAGCACGTACAATTGCTCACCCAGTTACTTGAACAGGAAACTCTTGATACGGGCAATTCAGAACGTCGTCAAAAAGGTTTGTAGTTTGTTCTAATAAAACTGTAAATATGTACAGAGGGACTAGCCAAGATTCTCATGTAGCCTTCCTCAAAGGGTTTTTCTTCCGTATTTTGTGAATTCTGCCCACAATTTCATTCACAAGCTTGAACTTTACAGCGGAACCCCTGACATTGAATTCAAGCTGATTGACCGATTGAAAAATATTAAACTATGTAGCCCCGGCCAACTGAGATTTGTTACATGGCTATATTTGGATTCGTGTATGATGGACTCAACGAGATCAAACAGGCTTACTTTAAACGCGTTCACACAAACTGTCAATATTTTTTACGCAATTTTCAACGCTTCGCGAGACTTAACTTTTCATTTCTATTTTTGGAGCGTTTTCCCAAATTTTGCATTCAGACTATGTTCAACTGCGAACGACCAGAATTTGTCAGAGCTGAATTTGTTAGATCAACATTGGCTTTTATTAATGGACTGCTAAGGTAATTCAGCGATATACTGACACTTTTCTCTTCGGTGCAGGACAGTACGTAATTTGCCTGATACTGTTCCTTTGCTTCTGTGCAGACCGTATACCTTTCAAGCTAACAAACACCGTTAACGTAATTCGCAATATTGGATTTCTAGATGGCCAATTAAATTCTTACAAGAATGTATATGAAAGCGCGACATAGCTATCGGTGTTTCGGTTGATCTCCGACTTTCCGAGTTTTTCGCCAATGTTCTTCTTCAAAGACCAGCTAAATTGTGGTTTCCGAAAAATAAGGCATTTAACGGGAGAAAATTCGTTTGATCCGGCGGCGGCGTAACTGAGAAAAACTCAAAACGGGGATAATTAGCCAACTGTATTGACATTGCGTCTTAAGGATAGTTGGTACTATCAGAGTGCGAAAGTTTCAAAAGTGGTAAATGAGCTAAGAGAGATGAGCAATGAAGACGATGTCACTGTTACCCTTAAGTTTAATGTGAGGCTACACCATGTTTACTGTAACTTAGTCATGTATTTAGATGTTCGCGGTCATCAATAATCGGTCTCGCAAGGAGTACAAACCTCGCCCAAGTAGGGGCAGAGTCGCGCTTCTGAATTTTGAGGCCGGTTAAAGACCCCTTTAAATTTTCGAATTTGTGGTTGATTTTTATGGACTTTGAAATCATTCTTTCTGTTTACTGCCTCAGAACAAAACCTTCGAGTGGGTGCCGTTGGATTCGCTCTGATGCCAGAGTTAACAACTTCTTATTTATGTTTAGCAATATTGACTCGCGAGAAATGAAATTGGGATGCACCGTTTTGACTCTCTAGTTCTGTCCACGGTGTTGTGCACGCTTAGTGCCAAAACTCGAACAGTTGAGACCCAAAAGAAACGTAAAGTCGTTGAGGGTTCGATAAAAGAAGACTCACTCCACTGCCTTGTAATTTGCAAACCTTGAAATTTGCAAACTACATTTGATTGGCACTACGGAGCTAATTACTATAAACGGCTTTCATAAATGACCTTACTCTGCAAGGTCACGCTAGGTAAAGCCAACTTCATATGAGATGGCTGACCGGAGGACAAAAAAAAATTCTGATGACCGGGGTGGCTGGGTTTCCGAGATCTCGTGCCTCACCACTAAATTCTTCGCAAAAAAATCTCCTTGTGTCAATATGAGAGGGCGGGATGACCAGGTTATTGAGGACTAAGATCTCGGTACCCGGGATGGACAATTTGCCATTCCCGGCCGGATGAATTTTGTGCAACTAATGTATTCAGTTTTTATTTCTTCGGTTTGGCTTCAGTGGCCTTTAATTTTCATCTCGGTAACCGGGCTGAAATTTTCCATATCAACAGAAGCCAAATAGACCTTTTCACAGTTAATGATGCCATATCGGTTGGGGGGCAAACACGGCTAAAATTAGTGAAGGTATGGGATTTTGGCCAACTTTGAACCGCTGGGACGCCGCTATGAAAAGGCCGATTTCTAACACTTGCCGCTATTTTTATTAATATGATTGATATCATTCATCAAACAGAAGATTAGGCCAGTAAAGGAGGAATGACGTCCGTAAATTGGAATTATAAATCTTCGCATGAGTCGCTTCTAATTTCCCGGCAATTTAGATCATTTTGATTACAAGGATTTGTATGAAATCTTCAAAATACGTTTACGGTCGTCGTAGACTGAATCTGTTCTTTATGTTTGATGAAAATAATGTCAGTACAAATGACTTTTAAAAGACTTTTTCGCTGTCAAAATACTGCCTCCGCAGCGACGTAAGAGGAGGCCCTCAATGTCCCAGGCGGTAGCTAAACGTCCTCTGTCTTATTTTTCAGGAAAAGTCCCTCTTGATACATCAGTGGGAACCAATTTAATCTCCATTGTGCTTCGGTGCTAAAACTATTCACTTTATTCCAATCGTTCCTCTTTTTGTGTGTGTGACTGATTTGAGCTTAAAGAGGAAAACACCTTTTAAAGGTGTTCAGAAAATACTGAAAAACAGTATTTTCTGAACACTTCATAATGAAGAAAGCACATATTAACTGGATGTCGCTCTAACTTTTACGTTGAGAAGCTACCAAGACGGTAAAAGGAAAGCGAACCAGTCTCGTCAGATTTTACTTTAATGGTATTTATACATACAATACTCCTTAGCACTGCACAGTAAAGTCAATATTAACAAAAGCAACTATTGGTCTGATCATATTTCCTCCCTGAGGAAGTTCAACACAGCTTTTGAGAGGGAGAATATTCACCTGTTGCGTTTATTGTATCGCCGTATTGCCTGTATTAGTCTATCTACAAAGAGCTAAGAATGCAATTTTAAAAAACTGAACTTTCTTCACCGAAAGGAGAAATCTTGGACGTGACTTTCATCGTCCATGATAAAACTGTGAGTAAAAGGAAGAATTTTCTGGCGGCCTGTAAGGTCAACAGGTGGGTCACTCCATTGTTCTTATTTTAGCACCATCGCGATGAAATAAGCTTCTTCAACGATTGTTGCACGTGTAATAAACTCACAAACATATCTTTCTTCATCGCAAGTCGCTTACGAATATCCGGATTAGTTGTTTATCATTGTTGTCAGTTGGTTGCCTCGAAACTCGAGTATAGAACATTCGGTATGTGCTCCACATTCAACACAAACGGATCGTCGGCCGACACGAGTCCTCTAGTGCTGCAATAGATATGCTGAAAAAGAATCCGTTAGGATAAGAACTGAGTAAACAAGCCTTTCTCTAGTTAAGAACTTATCGGAATCGCGTAGGTGTGTGGGTTTGATGGAACTCAAAATAACTGTAATTACAAAATTGGCAATTAAATGAAGTATAAAGGGTCGGAGCTCGCAACAGGGATTTGAGGCAAATCAAAAGAAATTCGACTGTCACATCTGCGAGGCTTCCCCTTTCGTTCTTTAAGCGGCCTTCCTCAGTTCTTCTTGCGTCCTCTCTCTCCCAGGTTACGGAGTAGGTGAATTTTTTGTTTTGTTTTGCTGTTGTTGTTCTTTGCTGTTGTTTGTTTGTTTGTGTTTTGTTTTGTTTTTTCAGAGCTGTTTTGTATACCAATATTAACCTGTGAGAAACAAATTAACGTTCCTTAATGAAGATTGGGACTATGAAGCTTCCGAAATAAGCTGAGTTAGCTGTGCTCAAATTTTCCCGACGTGCTACGTTTGCAAATATTGGATAAGTCTGTTGAGGAACTGTCAACAACTGTTTGTTGTCATCTGACAACCAACTGAACACACGTGACCTTAAATTGGAATTGATTACGTTTGATTTACGTCAAACGACAATCACATTTCTTGAGGAAGCAACATGTAGGAAGGCACGCGACGTGTCAGCTTTAAATGCAGCGGAACAGCGCGCCGTGAACATAGAGTTGGCTTTGCATAGCGCTGTAAACTCTCCACGTCTTTGCTTGGAAATAACGTACGTTAAATGTCTCTTATGCCCCTAGGGTATATTATGATATGACCCGTTCTCTCCGGTATGTCGAACGATTTTTACTGTCTCCGTTTTTTGCAGTTGAGTAATGGATCTATGGGCTTATTTGCTGATACAGACAGTGGCGCTATTATTTAATGGCAATCTCTTCTACTCAAGTCCTGTCATCGTAGACAGGCAATCAGGTAGTTATGACTGTAAATTTCTTTTTTCTTTGAGGTTCCCTGTGGCTAAGTAATAATTGCTGATTTGGCAACAGTGTGTCTCGTGTCTATTTGTTAACACCTTTTGCTTGTTTGCGCCTCTATTCAGTGTTGTCACCTTTCGTTATCCAAAGTCCGCGGCTGCACGCAAATTGCTCGTTAGCAATCTAGAAAGCGATATGTTTAACAAGACAATTGTGATCATTCCCAGGGACCTTTATTTGTTCTTATTTTGGAGGGAGACTATCTTGTCGTGATTTTTTTTATTACTTTTTTATTTCTAGGAACATCCGTTATCTCTCAGCCGGCAGACGAAGAACAAGAGTTCACCGTCATGGATTGGATTAGCGAGGCGAATAAACGTAAGCACAAAAAGAAAAAAAATGACCACAAGCAATAATAACCTAGTTAATTCATTAAAGCAATTTTCTTATTTTTGTATTTTTCACAGGGAATTAAATACTAAAAAACAAAAGCGTTTTAAAACAATCGTTAAACCAAAACATGATATTTGACGGCCTTTCGACCGCCCACCACCCTTGGATACCATTGATCGATTGTGGAGATGGAATATTCAAAAATTGAGCCATATGATGAATTTTATACGCTGTCACTTGGTGCTTATGGTGGCAGCTTTTCGTGAAGCTAAGACAGGTGATGTTTATACACCGCTTAATGTTATTATCGCCTCAAAAACAATACCACTCGTTTTGTTTGCCACAATCGGATATTGTAGCACTCGAGCACGTACTATGCTGATACCTTTTATTCAAACAAAGATTCACGGAAGGAACAAGAGTGCGATCAGCTCTGAATTCACGACTCCATGTTGCGATGTTTCCCGCCCAAATCACGCGATTAAGATCACACCCGTGTCCAGTTTCTCCCGTGAACTTAGCATAAGACGTGAATCATATCACAAATGGACAGCAGCTGAAACAATAAATTCCAACACGAGCCAGAAGAAACTAAGGATATGTTCGGGGTTTTCTTCGCGTTTCCTTCCTTCCTCTCCTTAGAAAAAAAAAGGGAAAACCAGAAAACGAGAAAGCATTCTCAGTGCGGGGCTTCAAGTTGTTAGCTAAACGGTTTATGCTTATGAATTCGGTTGTTATCTATCAACAAGATTTGTTGCTTTTAATTGAATCCAGATAATTCCATCCAGTCAACGTCCAAATAAAGTATCCGGCATGAAAAAGGAGATTTAAGTACCAAGTGTGAATTCCTTTGGTGTTGTGAATTAGTCAGCCATGCTTCCGCAGTGCAGCGAGTCTTGATAAATGCTGTGTTAGAATTCTAAAGGTAATGGGAGGAAACTGGCGCTCTCCGAAAAACCCTGTCGAAAATAAACCTTTAACAACTGGACTGGAGACAAGAGCTAATAGACCTCTTTAGTCATTTATTTCAGACCTCTTTAGCTTGTACATTTTGTTTCCCAATTCAGACCACGTGATATTCTCAAGGAATTTGTGTTTTTGTATTTTCAAAAATTATGCATACATATGGACGTGCATAAAAATAAATTTGAAAGAAACTGTTCCCTAGAGTATCATCGCGTGGTCTGAAATGGGAAAACAAAATGTACAAGCTAAAGAGGTCTATTCCCAGACTTCAAATCCTCTATTATTATTCCTTTTTTCAAATTCTTGAGAGCACTTCAAGCCGAAAACAACTGTTCAAGTTTCAGTAACCTTGGAATACACTGCTTTCCCGACATAAGTGTGGTTTCGCTTAATTTAGAATCAAACTGAGGGTCAGCGCGATAATTTGAAGTACCTATATAAGCACAGTGCCAAATTCCTGTACTAAGACATATCCCCCACGGAGAAAAATACTCGCCAACGGCTCTTGACACACTTGTTTTTATCCTCATCTGCTGAAAGGAAGGCTCCACAGATGACGAGTACTTAGTGACAAGGGAACAACATGAATGCGTTGATGTGCTCACGTTAATCAGATTGCCTATAGAACTTGTCACGAAAAAACCGGCGAGCGGGCGACTTGTTACAATTGCGTGGGTCCCTTTGAAGTGGCGGGACTTGTGTGAAGAATGAGTCAGGCCTCTTGGAATATTTATTCACAAGCCCTGCGACATACAGAGTCATAATTATTCATATGTGATAGATGGAATGTAGCTATTGAGAACTGAGCTATCTATCACAAATGGCAAACGCTCGAAAACGTCAGCCTTTGATCTCTTTAAACATTTAGAGTGCGTTTCTTTAAGAAAATCGAAGATTGGATTCTTAAATCCGAAAGAATCCGAAAACGGATTTTGCGTTTCTTTACTAGACAGATCAATCTAAGATCTCTCGGATCATGGTGCGTCAAAGGAACCGAAGAATCCACTCTGGAAGTGGATTCTTCGGTTCCTTTGACGCGCCATGATCCCAAAGATCTTCGATTGATCTGTTTAGTAAAGAAACGCAAAATCCATTTTCGGATTCTTTCGGATTTAAGAATCCAATCTTCGATTTTCTTAAAGAAACGCACCCTAAATTTTACAACTTAAGTAGGGTTTCACTAGGAAGTAGAGACGCGTGTTTGTAATCCTCTCATAGACAAGACCTAAAGAACCAGCTGTCTGCATCGCCTAAGGGTCTGTTCAAGTCCACTTCGTTTTTCCTCTAAACGTGCTCGTTGACACAGCATAGCTGCGTGCGTATGTGCTTGTACCGTCATTTGCCAAAATCGTGGAAAGTACAATCTCTAGCTATCAATGAGTTACTTTTGATGCTTCATGCTCCTTATATTAAAAGCTGATGATTGTTGGCCAAGGTGGTGGCGAACGATCTCAGTGTATGGAAAAAATATCGGCCAAGCCGGGCATGGCCGTTTATTAAAAACCAGCATTGTTATCTCGGAATGAATACCGCGTAATATACAAGACGCAATCTCAGCGATGGTGAGGGCACACTTTACTTAGTTTCTTGTATTGCATTCTTTTGTGTGGCAAATAAAAGGAATAAATAATAAAGGAAATAAAAAAATAGAAAAAAAAGCAGGCAGGCGGGGAGGGACGGAGGGGAAACTGTTCCTTACTTGCTAGGAACAGCGAGAAAAAAGGGGCTCCGTGGCTCGCTTATATGGCTTGTTAAAGACCGTATGGAATGAAGTCCTGGATGACGGACAGGGCTCTAACTGGAAGCTGAGAAATTACTTGTTAAGCTTATCACACTCCTCATAAAAACGTTTACTTCTTTTACGACATAGATTTCCTTTATTTAAAATCACCGTCGAATATTGCCTTAACTTTCAGCATATATAGCATATTTCACAATATTGCCTTAACTTTCAGCATATGACATTGGACACGAAGGGGACATAGCGCTGACGGACAGGGACGGCAATGTCTACGAGAGAACACGCGTGAGGCGGAACGCCGTCCGGCAGAGGAAGAAGGTGTGGCCAAACCGAGTGATCCCATATGAGATAGAGGAGGGACTGGGTAAGTTTCACCGTTTCATCTTGGCAGACTAGCTAAAACTTACACGTGTTTTGGATGCTAAATCGATCCTTTTCGATCACGCTACGAATGGCCATATTGAGAGAAATGTTTGCCGAAAAATGGAGACCATGAATTTATATTCCCCGAGAGTTGGTTTGGTATTCAGTAAAAGTCTTCTGCGTGTGATCCGTTACCTGCTTGGATGGTAACGCAGTGTCTGAATTTATATTCCCCGAGAGTTGGTTTGGTATTCAGTAAAAGTCTTCTGCGTGTGATCCGTTACCTGCTTGGATGGTAACGCAGTGTCTGCCTGTGCTGTTGCCATTTATCACTAACACTGAGAATCTCTCCTTATCGACGTCTACTGTGCCCAACCAGTTTAAGAGTGCAGTTACAACACTGATTCTGAAGAAGACATCTCTCGACCCAAATGCCTTCAAGAACTTTCGACCGGTGGCAAAAATTCCTTTTATTTCAAGTTAAGGTTGTGGAAAAAGCCGTTGCTCTGCGAATTTCAACACATTTGGACAAGAATGATTTGAATGACATCTACCAGTCTGCTTATAAAAAATGCCACAGTACGGAGACAGCACTTCTTATTTTTTGATGGCTCTCGACAGTGGCTGCCCTGTTTTTTTTCTCATGTTAGACCTTTGTACCGCATTCGACACAATTGACAATTCCATCATGTTATACACACTAGCTAACAGATTTGGCATCATGGGGAAGGTACTACAGTTGTTTGAATCATATTTGCCGCATCGTCGTCAAGCTGCAGTTGTGAACGCCAAATCATCATCTTGGTGGTAATCAACCTTCTGGAGTCCTGCAAGGTTCCGTCCTTGAACCAATCTTGTTTACCCTGTATATTTCTCCAACTGGTGATATTGTTCGACATCATAATATATCATATCACACGTATGCAGATGATACCCAGCTTTATTTATCTCAGTTTTTGTTCTCAGGATTATGCGTGTATGGCAGATGCGAAATCTTCAATGGAACTGTGTGTTAATGATATCAAGATCTGGATGCAGTCTATTTTTTTGAAATTAAATGATGATAAAACTGAACTTTTTCTTGTTCGTCCTAAACACAGACAAATGCCGCGTCTGCTTTTCCGTCGATGCTGTTGGAAATGAAATGATTCTACCTACTGAATGTGCTAGAGATATTGGTGTTATGTTTGATCACAACTTGACCATGGATCAACAAATCACCTCTATCTGCAAATCTGCTTTTCTTTTCACATAAGTAACATTAGGAAAATCAGGAAAGAACATATCTCAACATGCTGCTGAAATCATTGTCCATTCATTGGTCGCGTCCAGACTCGATAATGGTAATGCCCTGCGATGTGGTGTTTCTAAGAATCTCATTGCAAGACTTAACACGTCCAGAATTGTGCAGCACGCTTAATAGTGGGATCCAGGAAGTAAGATTATATTCATCCTGTGCTCAAGAGCCTTCACTGGTTGCCTGTCGAGAGTAGGATCGCGTTCAAGACTCTAGTCCTTACCTTTAAAGGCACTTGAGAGAATTTCTCCCAAGTATCTTCAAGGCCTCATCACTGACTATGTGCCCACCAGAAGTCTCCAATCTGCTTCAAAGTGCCTACTGAAAGTTCCAAATTACAAACCGGAATCGTACGGAAAAAGAGCCTTTTGTGTTGAAGCGCCATCGATATGGAACTCTCTGCCAACGCACATTAGGTCTCAAAGATCATTAGCCACTTTCAAGAAGACATTCCTTTTTATTAAGAGTTTTTCTTAATTTCTCATCTTTTAAATCTCATTTATTTTTACTTTTGAACTTCAGCGCTTTGGGCTTTGTCATGGGTACAGCGCTATATAAGATGGTTTTATTATTATTATCATTATCATTATCATTATCATTATTATTATTAATATGGCCGCCATGACGTCGCGTGAAAAGGATATTTTGGTGTTGTGCTTCTTTTTTCGTTGACTAAATAAGAAAAACGGCAGCTCTTTGATATCTCTTTTCAAGATGTTTGGCTAATTTACAATGTCGAGTTGTTCCAAGTTATTTGAATAAAGCCGGAAATTTGGGTTATCCAACTTTTTCCCTCTTTAACCGGTACGTCAATATTTCTCTTTTTCGACTATTTGTTTATTATGTTGAAGAACGAGCCCTCGGAAACCCTGCGCGGCCGCGCCAATGCTGGCGAGACAAGTGTTACGCCAAGGTTTTCCGTTAAAGATTTCAATTAATTTATTGCGCCTACAAATAGTGTGGTGTTGTTACCCTTGCAAAGTGAGGCCTTTCTAACGTTGCTTTCTTTTTCTTCAAGACTTGTACGAAGGAAACATCATGGCTGCCATAGCAGAATTTCACAAGCACACTTGTATCAAGTTTAAAGTGAGAACGAATGAAAGGAACTGGATCAAATTTAGCAAGGATAAAGGGTGAGAGGAGTACGGCAGTCTAAGGCAACTGAAATGCTTTTCCCATAAATCTATTGAGGGAATGTAGCTCGTGGTGAAATTTTCTCACGGGTCATGGTAGAGCGCTCAGATCAGTACAAGGGGTGGGACATTTCGTGCAATTTACATATATGCCTATTATCAATCATCGCGCGAAATACTTATCCACTCAAAAAAATAAAGTGAATAAAGTCATCAGTCATCGTCGACTTCACGGGGAGTCACGCATGAACTGGCGAAAGATTACCAGTGAAACCAAAACAAGATATTTACACACACGAAAACGTTACAAATGACTATTACCCAGAATTAAAAGAATATTCTCGCATATTCTCCTCCGTATTCTCGTTTCCGTGTGCGGCAATAAAAGATTGACGGCAAGATTGCCACCAAGTTCCTGAGAGAACGTTCTTGGGGACCTAAAATTTGCAAAAAGTGCCGAAGCGAATGAGTGTCTTATGTTCTTTGCTTCTGCTGGTTTGTTGTTTGCACAGATGTTGGTCTTACATTGGGCGCCTATATTGGAGAAAGGGATCTCAGAATCTCTCACTAGGACAGAGATGCAATAGCAAAGGAATAATTATGCACGAATTAATGCACGCGGTAGGGTTTTGGCACGAGCAGTCACGGCCTGACAGAGATCAGTATGTTGAAGTCATTTGGGAGAATATTGAAAAGGGTGAGTAGTGACTGTTAATGAACTTGCAGCAGTGTTGCTTATGGCTATGACAAAAATATCACGGGCTTGTAGTGTTCAAGTGATATTGACTTTACATCACAAATTGTCATTTTCAATGAACGTGAGTAAGGCGTGAGGCAATTAGCGAGTAACTTAAAGGGGCTATGTTATGCAATCAGGTAATGGTCTTTTAAGCCTGGTTTTTACTTGCGACGCAAGCATTAGTGCACTAATGTACAAGAGAATCATGCCAAGTGAAAACAAATTGTAACGCAAGCACATACACAGTACACAGAGACGAAGGATTCACTAGTTTCACGCTCTCTCTTATAACCAAGCGCTTCGAGTGAACGAATATAAGTGCTTGTGTTGTGCTTACATCACGTTCCTTTTTTACAGAATGCAAGCGAACTCAAGCATAAGCGCAGGCACATGGAAAAGGGAAAAATTTGTATCCTTGCGCCTGTTCTTGCGCTCGTGCATGCGTCGCTAGTGAAAACCACGCTTAATATACAGAATCATGTTGTTTGTCATGTAACGACGATTTCATCGATAAACATGAAGTTCCATATTTAAAAGTCATAATTAACCAAAGATTTTCCCGAATCAGTTCAAAATACCGTGACAGAGCCCCTTGAACAGCTCAATGCAACTCAGTAGTGCATCTCTTATAGACTTGAAATCGATTATAGCGTGCGTGCGAGTAGAATCTTATCTCAACTATTTGCTCCAGATGCACTGCACGAAAGCTTCTCAACTTGAATCTCTTTGAGCAACATGGCATAATACTGAAGACCAAAGTTCATGCTTGTTGCTTGGCAACGGTCGAAGGAACGGCTGAAAAAGAATGAGACGCAGGGTCCCAGAGTCACAGGCAGGAATCGAACCTGCGAGCTACTCAATATCCGTCTGCTCGATTCCTCCCTGAAACTCTGCTTTCCTTTTCACTTGTTCCTTCGCCCGCCAGCAAGCGTGTAGCCTATCATCTTGATGATGGGTACATTACACAACTCAGTACCAGTTTTACCCGGCCAAAGATCAGTCGTCTTTCATGTTTGTTGTACAGGTATGGAAGGTCAATTTAACAAGTACAAACACTCCAAAGTAGATAGCATGGGCTTTGATTACGACTACAGCAGCTTGATGCATTACGGGAAGCGAACGTTTTCTAAGAATGGGAGGCCGACTATACAAGCGCTAAATAATCCTTACATGTCCCTGGGGCGAGGAGACGGCTTCAGTGAACTGGATATCAAGAAAATGAAAGCTCTGTATGACTGCAAAAGTAAGTTTGAATTTGATCTTGGTTATACGCTTTATTCCAAAATGGCTGCTATTTTAATATTCTTTTGTTTTTATTCAAATAAAAAAAGGCAAAAAGCCTCGTTCAAGATTAAATATTCCTTTGAATTTTGGGCTTAAAGATGAGGCAACATGGGCTAATTTGAATAAAAACAAAAGAATATTAAAATTGCGGCCATTTTGGAATAAGGCATATTATAGACTGCTCGCCGTCAAATTTAAGTCTTGGTCCTAGCCTGTTCCAGGCTAAATGAGAGCCTGAGACAAGGTATTTTGGTCCCGACGAGTTTAATGCTGTAACAGCGTATTCAGTGCTTTCTCCATTATCTTTATTATCTTCTCCATTGTTTCTGATTTGTGAGTCTTCTCGCTCTACAGTGAATACGTTTACAGTGAATGCAAACAGTCTAGAGCGGTCTGTTCTTTCGCTTTCAAGAAGAGGCCGAGTCCCGCATATAAAAAGAATAATCATCATCATAACAAAGCAATAGTCCAGTTTCGAATCACCTAGACCGCTGGATAAAAAAAATCAAAGGCGCCTTTGTACAGGGTTAGCCTCAACCTGAAGAAAAATAGTCACAAATACCAGCAAGAAAGCGTTGAATAATAAAAGAAAACAACACACAGAAGTGTGAGAATTCTCGCCGGTATGCTTCAGGTCGACGTTAACCCTCTGCAGATGTGCCTTTTGTACTTTTATCCAGCGGTTTTGGTGAATTCGAAACTGGACTATTTCACGAGTCGCTCAGTTTACAGAAAAGCACTCCGTGTTAAGCAAGCGTTATCCTTTTGTTTGATTTGTCCGTTCCTGGTAAACTCAATTTTCATGGTAAGTTTCAGTTCCTGAGAAGTCCATGAGTGCATAAGCGCAAGTATCAGTGTAAGCATAACACGTTAATAGGCCATTGAGAACACAAGAACATAAGCATAAGGACATACGCAGGCGCAGTCGGTTAACAAGATTCTCGATACCAGCTTCCCTCTTCAGTTCACTTTACTTCACTTTATTGTGCGACCTCACAAAGATATATTGCACAGAGTAAACCGACAAGATGGCGGATGAAGAATCTACCATTTTGCTTGTGGACAGTTTCTTCACGAGATCTGGATTAAAGTGAGCAAAAACTGGTTGACGGCCTTGGGCTTATGCTAGTGCCTATTTCACCGTCGTTTGCACTGCGACGTCAGCATAACATAAGCATGAGAAGAACGAACCATGCTCGTTCTTCTTTTCTTATGTTGCAGGTGTTCTCACTTTCTTTTGCGAGTTCTTACGCTTTAGCCTGGTTCACACTTGCCACGTAACGACATGCACGATGTCAATAGGCCTGTCCCGAATGCGCTGGGAAAATCGCACTGAAGAAAGTGCTCCAAAAGGGAAAAACTAGAAAAGTGCTCAAATAGTACTCGAACTCTCAAAAAAGTGCCGCAAAATTTAGAAATATTGTTCGAGATTTGCTAAAAATTTTGAAACATTCCCTTTGAAATTTTCAAGTATGTTTATTTTTTGCCACCAGGCATGCCAAAGGAATCTAGCAAAGAACGCTAAACTTTTGTGAAACATACACAAGGCAATCAAATCGAATATTCCCACGCTTAGAAGGTATAAGCTCAGGCGTATTTCCATGACAACAGCCATTCATTCCAAAGACAAAAAATTGCTCTAAACTTGCCCAAATTACGAAGAAAGTCACGGTGCCCAAAATGCTGCCCAAAATACGAAAAAGTGGTCAAATTTTGCTCAAAACGCGAAAAAGTGCTCAAGTGGTCGAATAGTGTTCCAAAATCAAAAGCGCTCAAAAGGTGCCCAGCGCAATCGGGACAGGCCTTAACGTCAGTGACACAACGGCATTTTTTTTTTAAATGTCATTTTGCTGTTGTGGCTGTGCTTATGCGCTAGTGAAAACCAGCCTTAACTACCTGTTACACCTCATTACTCTAGGTTCGCGGTCCGCCCTCCTCACCTATGGAGTAAGTCACCCTTGATACTTTGCCCTAGCCTGGTCTTACGCTTGTCCCAGGCCAGAACAATTCCCCATACCATATTACACAGGGTAGAATATTACTCTGTTTTCCTTATAACAGCATGTTACATTATCTGTGTGGTTGCTCATTGTCACCTTTATATTTGTTTTGGAATTCATGACGCAAATTTGTTGTTGCTTCTTAGATGAGGACGCCATCGGATGGAGTGATTGGTCGGCGTACACCCCCTGTAACAGCAGGTGCATGAAGTACCGACAACGAGTCTGCTTTTCAGCGCGCTCGCACTGTCCTGGAGCCGACTCCCATGGAATCCAAACTGACCGAATAAAATGCACCGATGAGGAATGTTACGGTAAGTCTTATAGCCGGTTAACACGGTGTTCCACTATTAGTCTCCAGAGCAGGCGTTTTCTGATGTACGTACGCTGCAATTCGAACGCTCTTCAAAGGCCGCCATTTTGGACCCGTGGAAAGCAGAGAATTGGGACGAGCGGAAGAGGGCCGGGAAAGAGAAAGGGAAAGACCCTCCCCTCCCCCTTTCCCTCTACCATTGTTAAACCTGTCGTCCTTTCACTTGGGATATTTTTTGGCTCGCACCAGCCCTGTGTCAGTTTCTCATCCAACATGGCGGCAAAGCATCGAAGGATTATTCATCGTTTGACCACTCAACTACGCCCGCTCTGTAGGGTATTCCAATATGCACACGTGTTACTAAAAATAGGGGGCACAAACCGCTTTACATTAATATAATTGCGATCACAGATTTTCCGTTCGTTTTTAATGTTGTTCCTCCGTCCAATACAAACTTATATAAGCAACTAAAATGCGACCCCGATCTGTTTTGATGTACCGTCTGTCTACTTATCTCAGTTTTGGTCGCTTTAGATCCGCCTCACTGATTGAAAGCTTAACGCATGCTTCGAGTATTTTGTCTCATTTGCTTTAAAGGCGGCACAGGAAGTAGGGTGAACAAGTCGGAATGCGATTAATCTAAGAGTTTTGTGGTATCTAAATCCATTTGCCAACTCCTCAGAAGCGTGTTGTTTTCTTGGCATGGGATCTTGTTACGGGCAAAGAACGCATTGACAATTAAAAAAAAAAAAGAAAAGAAAAAATCGGTTGTATAACATATCACACCCAGGCTAAAAACTGTCTTAAGAGTACTTATAATTCCGTCCTTCACAATCGATCGTGTTATAACAAAGTACAACTTTCTGATCAACAGGGGTCGTTTTATAAACAAACATTTCTTTCCTGTCATTCTGAAGCTAAATTTACAACACGAATTATTTTAAAGGCGCGGCATCACGAGTTGCACTTTTTGTAGATCTTCCGGTTACGGTGAATCTTAAATACCTGCACGCTTTCTTGTATGTAACGACAAAACACGGCAACAAGCTCAATCAATCACTTCCTGGCGTGCAAGTAATTTAGTACGGAAACACATCTTGCAGGGCGTCATGTTGTAGTTTATCGAATTACTTGGATCAGTGCCCTTTAACGCCAAGTCTGAAATCGTCTGCCCACACTGTACCACACTGGCAGATGAGATTTAAATTTGAAACTTTGGTGATTTCCACAGTCTGACCCTCTTGAATTGGTTTCAACAGAAGATTTTGGCTAATGCGATTAGGACCCTGTCGTTCGCATTGAACCTGGCTTTCAGTGAAAGTGGGGCAGGCCATCCGACGTTGATTGAAATATGGAAAAATAAGGGCGTGTGAGGAATTTGTGTGCATAATGTCCAGGGTGGGGAGGGGGGCACTGAGGGCGACTACATGTAATTACGCGGGGACAAAAACACGGACGGTTCCTTATATAAATAGCGATAGTTCACGTCTAGGAAACACCCCCCTTTAAAAAACGACGGGGGTGCTAGCTCGTTGTACCTTTTAGGGTGTAAAATTTGTGGATTTGTACCGCTTAGGGTGTTAAAACCTAAAAACGCCGCTGGCAGAGTTCTTGCCGTATCTGAGGCCCTTAGGGTTGACGATCTGAAAAATGACGGAAACCGTTCCTGTATTTGTTACACAAATAACTTTTACTTCTGAATCATCTATCACTATTAAAATTGCCAGTGCCAGTCAATGTTGTTTTAGGATTGCTACTTCTTAGGGGGCTAAAATTACTTTGTGCCACGCCCGAGGGTGCTATGACAGCGCATCCGAAATCCGCATCACATCTACTAGCTGGAAAAATATAAAGACCCGAGCATAATCGGAAGGTTCGCTGCTTTAATTAATACTTTTCATTACGTTTTAGCGCCCGTCAACGGAAACTGGGGTCGATGGGCAGAGTGGGAATCCTGTGATAAACCCTGTGGCTACGGAAAGCAGAAACGAAAGAGAGCATGCAGTGACCCTGTTCCGAAATATGGCGGGAAAAGATGCCCAGGCGCGGACACACAGTTTAGAATGTGTAATATGATGGCCTGTGTTGCTAGTAAGTGACAAATAAAAGTAGTGTGAAATGAAAACGAACTGGACGTCAGAATCCACGCGTAGACTTCAGGCGGGGGTAAACCTGAAAGCCGTTTTTCCCGCCGCTTAAGATGTGTTTAATTCAAATATCTCGTTGGTGTTTAAAGCAATGCCAAACCCTATGCTCAAAACACCAATCGATGTTTTGCGTTATTTTGTAAATTTTTGGATGATTTGGGGTTATATTTGGGAGGAGGTAGCTTTTCTCAAAAGAGAAGCAAATGTTTCGACGATATACTTCTAATAAAGCAAGTGGATACCCGAAAATAAACTGTTTCAAAGATATACCTTACATTTCTTGATACTAACTTAAAACAAAACTAACTAATGACGAACGAACGAAGGATTCCAACAACTGGGCCTTTTCAAAATTTCGGGATTTATAGCATCGAATTAGCATAGACAGGTTTTCCCAACGGAGGGTCCTAATGAAGGGGTGCGACATAAGAATTTAAGAAGGTAGTCACTATCGAATGCTTGCTCGTCCTTAACCCCACAAACGCTAAATTTAAGAGCGGAGTATTTGCTCTAGGCTCAGTGGCATTAATTAGTGCTATTCTTTTCAACAGCAAATTTTTGAGAAATACTGGCAACTTTTGATTGATTGATTGATTCATTCATTCATTGATTCATTGACTTATTTATTTATTTATCTTTTAGATTCGGTTGATTGTAATTTCAATAAAGACTACTGTCACTGGACAAACGCATGGAGTACAACACCATCATTCAAATGGTATCGTCACACGGGTACCACTCCCAGTAGAAACACGGGTCCGAACGGAGACCACGGCACAAAGACAGGTGAGGATCGTTGCCTTCACTAAGTGTCTGTGAAAATACACGACTACGAACAACGTGCCAAGTAAATTACACGCTCTCCGAGGTTCACGTTCTTTGGGATCGTCACACGAAGGCAAGGAATGCGTGACGAGCTCAAACGAACAATGACCCAAATGAGCAGCCCAAACCCTGAAGAAATAGAGCTGCGTCCGAACCGGATCTAATTATTATTAGGAGTAGTAGCAGTGCATGGTACTGGTCTCGGCTGTCGGCTCTCGGTCCACGATTCTCGGTCCAAGGTTTTCGGTCCACGGTTCTCGGTCCTCGGTCCTCGGTCTTCCGTCTTCGGTCCTCCGTCCTTCGTCCTCCGTCCTCCGTCCTCGGTTCTCGGTCTCGGTTTCGGTCTCGGCCGTATCGTTATCAATAAAGAACAACACTCTGAAAAGTAGAACTAAATGAACGAGTAACATGTTTTGCGTTCGTTGTAGTAATTTATCGATTCTTATTCAGGTTATTATCTGTACATCGAATCATCGTATCCTGCAAGATTTGGCTACAAGTCTCAATTGATGAGTGAATCATTTGAGCCAACGGAGGCACGGTGTTTGAGCTGGTGGTACAGCATGTACGGCAAGACCGTAGGCTCACTCAGTGTCTATCTCATAAACAGCAGCGAGGGGACCAAGACGCGGCTATGGTACAGATCGGGAGAACAAGGAAAAGAATGGCAGCAGGCGCACGTTTCATACGGTTCCGAGTCAAAATACAGGGTAAGTGTTTGAATAGATTGCATTCCATCTGACTCATCACCAGTCGTCCCTGCTGTCTGTTTTGTGAGGCGCAAATGATGAGAAGAAATAAAATTAAGGAGACAGACGACCTGCAGACCGTACCTCGAAAAGTTTTGCTGAGAATTTGTTTGTTCTGTTTATATTGTTTCTCCATCACCGATTGAAAATCTATTAGGGACCATGTAACTGAATGGCTATTTTTTTTTAATTATTATTTTTTTTTATTTTCGCTGCCTCGGACGGCCTTCTATCCCGAAATGTTTACTTGTCTTTCAACGCCTCCTGCTAGTGCGTACGCAGCCATCTTGAAATCACGATTTGAGCATTTCCTCCTTCCCAACACCCCTCGCCGTCCCCTGTAATGAACGCTTCAAAATAGACTCGAGAGATGACTCAGTGTAACGAGTCGGACATCATATTCTTCTTGATGCCTCATTTCAGATCGTTTTTGAAGGCACGCGGGGTCGAGGCTACACTGGTGATATGGCCTTGGATGACATTCAGTTCTTAGATGGCTCTTGTCAGACCAATGGGTTTATCCAATTTTAATCAACGTAAAATGATGCTTTCGAATTTGCACTTGGTTAACTATTTGGAGCGCAAAAAATTCCCATTCAACGATGGAAAGAGGAATATCATGCCATCACTTTTGAAAGCAGTTGGGAGGTAAAACTGACCGCAAACAAACAAACAAACAAAAAGGTAGAATGTGGCTTGCGTGCGTCTGGGACGTTGTTTACAGGGAGATTACGTATACTGGACAGTGTAAAGACGAGGTGAAGAATCTGCCTTTTTACCATCTTGCTAAGTACATGTACTATTTTGTTCTTTTTTTTCTTGCGATGCTTATATATGATAAAAGCTCTGGTTGGTCCTTTACAAAGGCGACTGCAAAAGAAGCTTCCCATTCTGGGGCCAGCTCAGAATTGTTGTGGAAAAATGTTTGATCAGTCACAGATCAATTCAAGTGACTTTTTCAATATTGCACGAGATTAGGGGGCTTCTGTCACAAAACTGAGGTAAATAACGTTTTCTCACATAAGCTTATTTATAACTTTCTCCCGACTGTCGCTAATACAGGACTTGAAGTCATTATTTCGGTGAAAACAGCCATGGGTAACAAAGGGGAGCATGGATAGTTTCTTTTCCAGTGACCTTTTTCAACGTTCTTCTTAAAGCATTTCAGTCTCGTTATCACTCGAGCTCGTATAAAAAGGATAGCATGTTCCTTTGAGAATCGTTTTGTACATTGTACTTTTTTTCCAGTAGTGGTGCATACGTGGTTTAAATTCCGAACTTTGGGATGTATTAATATATTTGTACAAATAAGGAGAGATTTTATATTTTAATGGGTACGTTGTAAAATTAAGGTTTATTTTCTAACGACGATACCTGCTGTTTCCTTCGCTAAATTTGTTACTTTTCTTGTGGTTTTTCCTAATAATTGTTTACAAAGGCGCAATCGAAGTCAACACTGAGTGGCCTGTTGACCATTTTCTTCGTCGTTTGCATCCGTGTGACTGTAATTTGGTTGAAATATTATACCTAAAAGGTATTTTCAGAGGGTGGTAAAGGGCTTTTTTTTAACAACGTGAAATGTGAAATGGCCATCTTTTTCTCGTGAATCGTGATTTCATAGCAGCCGTGAGGCGTGATTTTGCAACATTTTCTTCCATGAAACGAGAAATAGAAGTTTAATTCGCCCTAACACTGTGATTTTCATTACGTCTTAGTTTTCCTGAGTGTGAAAGGACCGTTTTCATTTCCGTGAAACGTGACCTAGACCTCTCTTTACCGCCCTCTTTTCATGTTTTTATCTTTTCATGTTTATACTAGAGACAAATCTAGCTAGGGGCAGAATCACCTGTCTTTGAGAATGATGATCCGTGTGGGACGAACTTGCAATTGGGCAAACATTTTAGTTCGTCTAATATTAAATATAAATTGATCTGTGTATAATACAGGGCGAGAGACGGATCATCCGTCAAGGCGAATTATCCACGCAGGTTCTTCTCTGAAAAAGAACTATAGTGGTAGTTCGTCAGGACGCGGGATGATGCGTCTGTTTGGCCGTATTTTATACACTGAGGAATTATCAGACGAACTACCATTCTCTGCCGAAGCTTCGTCCAAGGCAGATCATCAGTCTCTAGTATAAATTCGAGCCGACACCTGGGGCACGTTTTTGCGACATAGGTTGTAATCCGACTACTGCAGAAAGCTAGAATACCTACACGGGTAGGATATCCATGCGAAAATATTGTTTGAAAGATCTACATGCCTTTACTTCAGCCACTTCAAAATAGTTATTTGTTACCACATACATTTTGTTTCGAATACTCAAAAATTGTGCCCCGATGATAGTTTGACCATAAAATAGTTGAATGGTTTTGTAAATAGGTTCACTGATGAAGTATACATGTAAAACAAAAGTTTATCTTGTTTGCAATTGCTTGCAATTTATTAATTTTAATTTTTTTTACTGTCAAACAATAAATGTAAACAATTGGAGTTGATTTAACTATTAGCAATGTGATCTGTATCTGTCCTGATCCGAAGGAAAGAGGTTTTCGTTCGAGGTAGCTGTGAGTGTACTTTTGAATAAGGGTGGTTACTCGTAATTCGTATGAATATTTATACACTTTATTTATCACAAAATATGTAATCATTATTTATGTTTCTTATTAAACGCTGTTTGTAAAGAAAATCTCTGATAGACAGAGTTATCATCTCTCTTTTGGTAGAGCCGATGCCAGCGTCATGCAGTCCCCGACGGTTCATAACTTTCACGTTTCTTGGCCTTAAACCAAACTGAGATGATTTGGACTCGGTATCTCTTCTTTTCTTTTTTGGAAAGAAATGATTATGAAGTGCGGGTTAGACATGAACTGAAGAAATGATCCTCACACTTTCTGGACAATTTAAGCAATTGTCTCTCATGTGCACTTGAAAAATTCAAGTGACTCCAACGGGATTCGAACCCACGACCTCTGCGATGCCGGAGCAGTGCTCTTACCAACTGAGCTATGAAGCCACACAGTTGAGAGCAGGTCAATTTGTTCGGCTCATGCGTGTTTTTCCGTGAAAGGAATGGTGTAACTTCCTATGTAACTGACCTCCCGGAATTACAGTACATGCATGGTAGAAACTTTGTTTAATAAAATAATTTCTACAATAGCTGTTTTCCGTAACTATATTCAGCCGCACCTTTAAGCGCATATGTTCTATTTTGTAAGATAAAACCGCCCAAAATTTCTTATTATGAATACTTTTCATCCTTTTGAACTTCCCATACAAACCCTTGGATTTCCCACTATCGATGTTGAAATCAAGAGAGTAAAGGGATCTATTCGGCGTGCCAACTGTTAAGGAATTAACTCTGAATTGACATAAACGTCGTTAACTAAGCAAGAAAACTAAGAAGTTATCTTCGTGTGTTCATTTGGCCATTTCACGTCGTGGTTTCGAACAGGACGGCAAAGAAATGTAGTAGAATGTGCAAAGCACGTAGTGCAAGCCATTGTTTGTACACCTATTGCTTTATTTTGTTCGTTTGCTTTTGTTTTTGTTTTGTTTTGTTGTTGCTGATACTATTTCCCTCGATATGGATATCGATTTCCTGATTGTTTTGCATTGTTAGTCTTTGGTGAGAACCAATCAACATGAATTTAGTTTTAGCAATATCCAGACTTAGCTAATTCGCCATGAGCCAGTTTCTTGATTCGTTGTTCATCTCATTTTCAAGGACATATAGGTCAGAGGCAGACAGGGTAATTGCTGCGGAGCTGGAGGCGAGCAGCATCACTACTCTCAACAAGTATCAGAGTGCGGGGTCGCTGTGTCACACAAGCTAGCAAAAATCTCGATTTTTCGAAAATTTGTCTTTGGTTAAGGATTTTTCGGAGCGCTGTCGGATGAAACTTGGGAAACCTTTAAACACACGGGATTTTTCGGATGATCTTCGGGAAACGGAATATTCCCGGATGATATTCGGGAGACGCTCGTATACGCGTGCTGAACATGCTACGTGACACGTTTTTGGTGCTGTGCTTTTCTGTTGCCTTAGGTAAGAATTATTTGAACTATAGCTATGTCAAACGCAAGCGTGTTCATCTCTGGAAGCATTCATCAAGGTCACGAACGTTTCAGTGACATTTCAAGGGGAAGACAATGTTCTTTCATTAGTTTTTTTGGCCCTGTTATGTGCTCAGGATTTACCAATCGAATTAAGAGTGGACTGTCGCCACCGTCGATCACATCCTCGTGGAAGGAGATCGACTTTATTTGGATGCTCTTGAAGTAGATCCATTCCTGACACAGAGAGGTTGTCTCTGAACTATTTACCTGATACAGTATGTTGGTCTGTGGAGGCTGGTACCAACAATTTGACTGCGTCAAAAACAAAGCAGGATTCGCAAATTTGCACAGAATCACAAACACACAATCCGCTTATTTGGGCGGACAACAATAACAAGTCACTTACTTGGGTGACTAATACTGATCTGCCGGTGGTAGAGGCACATCATAAACCTTTGTGGGTGACAAATTACAGAGATTTTTATCAAGGAGAAATCGCTCGTCACGAGCATGAAAATGAGGTTCCATACTTCACTTTGCTTTCAGTGATAATGATTGTGCATTTATAATATTAGAAGGCTATATCATGGGTCTAATAAAGACTGCAGATTGTATTTGCATGTTTGATTCTCATGCACGTAATTGTTTTGGTATGCCTGATCCAAATGGCACTGCTGCTGTTATGAAATTTGCTGACATTTCTAAATTAGAGGAATATTTATGTTCTCTTTCACTTGAATTGAATACTGCATTTTTTGAAATAGTACCAGTTGCATTTGAAAAAATTACCATTCAAGGTAATGTTACTAATAAAGCACATTCAAAGAAAAACAAACCAAATGAATCTAAGACTCAAAAAATGAATAGGCTTAAAAAAGCTAGAGAATACAAGAAGAGAAGGATTTTAGAAGAAACCGAAATCGAAAGAAAAATCAGGTTAAAAAAAAACAATTGCTATCAGAAGCAAAGACTTTCCAACGAAAGTGGAAGTCAAAGACAGATCAGGTTTGAAAAAAAAAATGCCTCTCAAAAGAGAAAAAATTCATAAGAAACTCCATCTCTAAGACAAATGAGGTTAGAGAAAGATAATGGCTTGCACAAGAGAAAGAGATCAGATGCAACTGAAACGAAAACAAAACGTCAAAAAACTAACAAAGTTGTTTCTCAAAAGCACTATTTCAATGAATTTGATGCTGCTGAATATGGTGAACTGGATGAACAAAATTGGGCAAAGTCCAATATCTCAAAGTTCCGCATTTCAATGGAATTTTCAATTTCCCAATGTACTATTTGCAAAGAGTCATGGCCCATGAAATCGAAACCCAGAACACCAGACACTTATGTTTGTTCACGATGTTCTAGGGACAAGAAGTCCCCAAGAAAGTTTTCAAAGGAGAATTCAATGATCCCTTCTCCAATCCCACCTCAGTTACAAGGTTTGACTCAAATAGAAGAGATGTTGATTGCCTGTGCTCTTCCTATAATGAGAGTTTATATTAAGCCTGGTGGACAAAGAGGTTACTCGGGACATTGCATTAACCTTCCACAAAATGTCACTGAACTTGCATTTTCATTGCCTATATATCCAAAAGATCTCTCTGTGATCACTGTAAAGCCTGGTTCTCATATGCCGCCGAACTACCTGCGACGCAGCCGCCGATACTGCCTGGGATGCTGTTCCGACATATGAGAACATACGCCGGCGGCAACAACAACCATCGCAGGCCTTTGCCGCCGGCATGCCTGCGAAGTTGACTTGAGTTCAACTTCGAGGCATGTCGGCGGTTCTTCAGGAACATCGGCGATGAAAATATTTTATGAGAACGTAGTCGGCAATCGTCGGCGATGTCCCAGCGGCAAATTTATCCCACAATTCATTCCATCCAATTCATTTGGCGCCCTTTTTCGTGTTTACCGGGGATACGTCGCAAGTGCATCTGGGGCACCACTGCGATGCAACTGGGACGAAAAATCAATTCAACCGGCGACCACAGCGCAGGTCATCGCAGGTATAGCGGCGGCAGATGAGAACCAGGCTTAAAGGTAAAAGGTAGAGACAATGCATTTAAAGATGTCAGTGTCAGACGACAAAAAGTCCTTGATGCATTGTCCTGGCTTGCACAAAATAATCCTCATATCACTCATTTTCCTTTCTTGAATAAAATCACCGCTACTTTCTTATAACAATTATAACAACAACACATAACTATTTGTCACAGAGCTATAGCCCACTCTTTTCCCTTTTCTTCCACATTTATCTCTTATACTTTCCTATCTTACCCCAATGAGTACCACAACTGTTCTCAACCAATTTACTTCTTTAAGTTCATTCTGGTCCCCTAACTTTTCAGATTGTTCCATGATCCTTATGTTCCAATTCACATAGTTTCAGTATTTAGTACACTATCTACATCATATATAGGATATCTTTCGCAGCATCTCACTTTCTCTTAGAAACTACTAGTATTAGTATCATCAGCATACGTTCTGGATGCAACCTTCTCTAAAGGCTTAAGTCAGTTTGGAAGGTCGTTAATGTAAATGCGAAAAAGTAACGGACCCAAAATGGAACCCTGAGGAACTCCATAAGTGATTTGTTTCGCATGCGATAAATGGCCATTGACCTTCCACTTTTGGCTACTACTACGACTCAGACCACTTTAGAGAGTTCCCATTATTCCCATAAACAGAGAGCTTAAAAGAATATGATGGTCGATAGTGTCAAACGTCTCTTTTAAGTCTATGAAAATGACACCATTAAGCAAACCATTGTCAATATTTACTGACCAACTGCTAGGGCTCGTCCACACTATGCCGGATAAATTTCAAACGCAACGTTAGGCCTTCCGTCCACACTACAACGCACATATCCGCATAAAAAGATCCGCGAAAACAGAACTTTTTGAATACGCAACTTTCTTTGTATTAGTGTGGACAGAGAACTTTTCGTATCCTGAACTTTTTGAATGTGTTTACGTCATTTTGTCATGTGATTTATTTTCCCAAGTCTCTCTCGGTCATAAATTCAACATGGCGGACAACATGATGTTTTCTGTTGTTGACCATAATTTCTTCTTTAATCGCTTATTTAGAGTTAAGTATTGCCTTAGTTCACATGAATATTGTACGCCAGATAATCAGGGCTAACTTTTGACAATCCTTGGTGTCAAAGGATTCTAGGAAAGCGACACGACGCTCTCAACCTTACAAGCAGAGACGCTTCTGGACTCGACCTGGCGGAACGATTGCGTGGTGGGACAACTTTGTAAACGAAGTTGTTGTCGCTGAAGAATGGAGAGAAAATTTTCGAATGTCTAGAAGGAACTTGTTGAGGCTTAGCGAACTTTTACGGCCTCATATTGAAGGCAAAACGACCAGAATGAGATGTCCAGTTGATGTCACCAAAAATGTAGCGTGCACTCGAGCTCTCTACTACTTGAGCGACGAAGGACGCCTCAGAAAAACTGCAAACGCATTTGGTTTGTCATGCCAAGTAGTTTTTAAAATCATAAGGGAAGTCTGCAGAGCCATGACAGTACACTTGGGCAGTTAATACATCAAACTTCCCTCAACAGTTGCAGAGATGGAAGATCTAGTGAAAAAATTTCTACAATAATCATGGGTTTCCTCAATGTTTTGGGGCAGTAGATGGTACACATATCGACATTAAACAGCCCAAAGTGGCTGCTAACAAAGCTGTAACAGTACTGTGTAGGGATCGAAATCCCGACTGGCGGTTGCTTAGTACACAATTCTCATTAAAATACTTGTAAACTGGTCATAGATTATTTTCTCAATATTAGCACCGATATTGGCCTGTAATTGTTGACATCTGACCTTGTGCCATTCTTAAAGATCGGCGTTACCTTGGCTAATTAACATTCGCATGGAAAGATTCCAGTACGTATTGACTTGTTAAATATGTGTGTCAATGAAGGCGCAACAATGTCGGCTGCTAGTTTTAAAAGGTTAAACCTTACGTTATCAAGACCAGTTGCTTTCTTAGCTATAGCATCAAGGTCTTATTGACACTTGTATTTTGTAAAGAAAAAGCTGTTTTGGGAGGAGTAAGATAGCTTTCAGGTAGGATGTCACACACTGGAATTTCAGAAGCTAAATTTGGACGTATATGTTAGCAAAATGAGCGTTGAAACCTTCAGCGATTTTCAGGTGGAGAATTTAGAGTACTATTGTTCATTTTGATTTCGTTCACCTTAGCTCCTTTCTGCTGATTTGAGGTTAATTCACTAATCAATTTCCAATTTTATGGGGGGTCATTCTTACTGGCATCCAAGTTATGTCTAAAGTATTTACTTTTCGCATCTTTTACAGCATTGTTCGACTCATTTCTTGCCTTTCTATATTGATTCCAAGTGACTTGGTCATTGGTTAGTGTTGCTTTCTTTTTCAGAAGGTCCCTATTTTTCATTTTATGTAATAAATCTGACGTAATCCAAGAGGACCTTTTCCTCAGTGCCTACTGTTCGTTTCTTCACTGGTGAATGTTTGTCAATTACAGTCATAAGCATGTGTCTCCACTCGCTCCACATTTCATTGGGATTAGAGAGAGTAGAAATGCGACTCCAGTCACCCTGCTTCAAATCCACCAAGAAATTGTTTAGCTTGAAGTTCTTCATTACATGCACTCTCTGTAACAGACCCAGTGGCATCTATATTCTCACCGGGTTTCGGAAAAAACGTCACCGGGTCGGCACATTTTCCACCAGGCCGCTGTTTTGTCTTTTTCAAACATACACAAATTACATATGCTGAGTATGTAAAAGTCGCACCGGGGAAGCCACAAACTCTACCGGGAAGGCTAAATTTTTACTGGGTAAAGGGAAAAAATCCACTGGGTCGCGTTTCACCGGGTATGTTAAACAGGGGTGTTTCATTTGTCCTGTTTCAATAACTGAACTACCTCCAGAACGGGTATAATTAACTTTTCTGGTCATGTATACCAAATAGAGATCACTAAGACCGAGGTGATAAACTCCCGAGTCAATCACATTCGGGGAATTTGTGATGCACAAGTCAATAAGAGTTTTCGTTGAGTTGGTTACTCTGGTGGGTTCAGTTATTAACTGACGTAAACCATAAATATCAATGATATCAAGGAGCACAGAAATATTACAATCTAAGGTGGATGAATTTCCGGATACATTCCGAGGGATCTTGCAGTTAAGATCTCCAAGCAGGAAAAGTTCCATATTTTCAATTTCAATTTTGTCAATAAAATTACTGAATGAATTAAAAGCCTCAGGAGGAGTTTGTGGTGGCCTATACCATGTACTAATTAAAAATGGTTTAGATCGGGATTGGTAATTTCAACAGTTAGCATTTCAAGATCAACCGGGCTGATCAGTCGGGCCTAATTACCGCAAAGACAAAAGAATAACTCATCGGCCATATTTATGCATAAATGTCCCTGGCTTACATGCACGTGGTTTTGCATTAAAATAGAACGTGACGCTCTCAGTATGACACATCACGTTACGACATACTGGGACATTACCCGGCTTTTTCAGTATAGGAAATATTTTCGTTTATACCGGAACACACGTATTTCTAGTTCATTCAAAAGGGACGTGGTTGTGGCCAACTGAGCACAAAGATGAAGGGATTAATTCAGTGATGCATACATCATTGCATCACTCGGCGATGATATAGGTAAAAACGGCCTTCAAGATATGGACCACAACCATCCTATGCCGCGGCAAGCAGGCCTGAAGTTAAGCGAACAAGAGAAACAAAATGTAAGAGCTCTTAGACGTCAGATTTCGTCTCCATCCACGAGTGGTTCAGCCGACGATGGTAGAGGCCATGATGTTGTGGCCATGTTAAGCGAATATGAGCTTCGCCTGCTTCGTGGAGTGGTGCAATCCTTTAAAAGTTACAAACACACTCCAGAAACGACAGCCGATGAAGCTGATGGTAGGAACATACTACGAAACTTGTCTGTGGAGAGTTATAGTCCTGCGAGTCCTGAAGGCGATGGTTTCGTCAATCCTGCACGATTTTATGTTCGTGTTACGAAGGAAGATGTTCGAACTCTTGAACAAGTCTGCAACGAATTAGACGAAGAAGAGGCCACAAAAGCTGATACAGAACCATATTACAATGGTATTTATCGCGAAAACCAGTCTTTGCTTAACGGTTATGAAAATACGTACCAAAATTATGGCCTAAGTGTGGCATTAACCCAGCAGAGGGAGAAAATAATTGTGGTTAGAAACGCAATCACAAGTGCCTCACCCGAACGTTTTTCGAAGCCCAACAATTTAACTTTCATTAACGGAAGCACCGTACGACAAAGCACTGGCTACAGAGGTAAATTGAAATATTTAGCACCGAGAGAGCGCTTCAGGCAGGCTGTTTATTTGGTGATAAATAACTTGAAATTGCCTCCAAGAAAAATGGATAAAGACTTATCAGAATTGTGGCGGAAACGTGGTAACGCAACATGGCTGAGCCTCATTTTCACCGTTGTGGGTATCGCAGCCTTTTTTGCGGACCTGGGAACCGATCTCAAGGTTGCATCGGACCATTTTAGCCAAGGAGAAAACTATTGGTGGGGTGGTTTCACATTGATGTTGGTGTTTTTGCCATCCGTGGTTACTAATCTCGTGTCGTTCTTTTGGTACAAAGAAGACGAGAAACGATTGGAAAGACCGCCCGAAACTGGATGGAGGGCTGTATTAGTAACACATTTATGCCTTGTAGGAATGGCAGAGAGGTATGGATGGCTCAAATCATTTCTTAGTGTTTATATATCTAGCTATCTACCAAAACTATTAAGAAACGTTGATGGCGCGTCACGTTGTATTACGTGACAAACAATACGCGTTTATTGTTATTAGAAACGGTAATACAACTTAGTGGAGTGTACAATTCATTATGGTAATTGAACTGAGTGGAGTCTGAAATCATACTTGTGATTTAAAATCGAACTTGCGCTGCGCGCTCCTTCGATTTTGAAATCGCGCATATAATTTCAGACCAAAATTGCGCGACACGAAGTTCATTTACAAGTTTATTGCACCCATTTTGAAATCACACAGGGTTTTTTTGGTCAATATTAATATTTATTTATCCACTTCAGTATGATTTCAGACTAAACTCTGACCATTTTGATGGGCCAAAAACACGATGCGATTTAGAGCAAAAAAGTGGTGCGATTTGTGAATAAATCACACTCCTTAGAGCCAATCAGATTGCAATGATCACCAGTGGTTTCAAGAAGGGTGTAATAAAGAAAGTAATCGAGCGAGTAACTTTCAAAATCGGCGGAGTTCGCCGCTCGAGGCCGATTTTAATTGAAGAGCACGAATCGGGTGTGGGAACTGAAAGGTCGCTGTTGCATCTTACTCGGGAGCAGCCAAAAAATGGCTTCGTGTTGGGAATTGCACCGGAAGCCAGATGTGCAATATTGTAACCTGTCGGAAAAGGGCTCAAAGACTCCTTTGTTTCCCTAGGTCGAGAATCCTACTTTTTGATTTTTGACATGAGATCCGTAAAAGAAGTCTAAAAAAAAGGGGTTTAGTTCGCGTCTTCAGTATGTAAACTGAGGCTCGTGCAACCAAGTTGCAGCTCATTTGTCACTTATAAGTCACCATACTTTTTCAACTTCCCAAATCTTTTCGCTACAACTCGCGGAAACCGTTACGGAAAGGAGATTTGTGCAATTGATATTATCAACTTCACGCGCACGATAGTGTTGGGAGCCTTCCCATAGTTCTTATGTGCGCAAATTGCAGGCCTGCAGATCATCGCATTCTAATAGACTTCTTTAGCTCCCTATTAGGCTCGATTTCCGCCGCTCTCTCGTGTCTACGTTCCTCCCCGCGGGCTCGTTTCCCGAACTGCGGCTGGAAATCGAGCCTAGCTCCCTATGCAATTTGCCCAGTTCACACCACGTGACATTTTCAGAGCAATTGTTTCTTTATCCCTTTCCTTCCTGCCAGTCTGCCATTGGTAATAAGCTTTGAAACAAGTAATTCCCCAAAGCACGCTCACGGGTTCTTAAATGGGAAAACAATGAACGAAGCTAAAGAGGTCCATTCATTCACATCTTACCAATATCCCCATTCCAGAATAACTCCTCATCACACCCTTTACCAGAGGGTTGTAGGTTTTTTAAGGCCCATTCACTTTAAAATTTGAACGCCTTACACTCTCCTTGTTTTAGCAACTTTTACTTTTCGTTGCCTTTGCTTACCCGAAGGGATATGGGTCGGTACCAGCGAATTGTTGGAGAAAACCGAACAAATAATTCTGAAGGGTTTTTTTTGTTATGCACGACATGTTCAGATTATGAAATAGGCGTTAGGCTGCGACCGATAAGCGGCCCATTTGCGATTTACCTTCGAATATGTGCGTATAGGCTACATCCTTTCAGTAGTTTTCATGAATTAAGAGAGACCCTTCACTGTTTTTCCTGCCTAATCGAGGCTTCTCCTTTTTGAAGAAATTATGTTCACCCTTCCTCGTGTTTTGAAGGTACTGGAGAGTTCTTGTCAAAACGTACAGGATAAAGCGCAAGAAAGCAACTCGCGTTGTTGACAACAAATTGCTGATCGCCATGAACCTTGATCTGGCGCTGCTGCAGATGATTTTGGCTTTCACAGAGGACGCTCCCCAACTCGTTCTTCAAATGTACATTCTCGTCTCTCGTCACTACGTACAACCATTGAACACCAGCAGGATTCAAGATTTGTGGACAATCATCTCCATTTGCTTTTCATTCATATCCTACTCCAGAGCTGTCGTCAACTACATCAGTTGTCTTCGTGATTCCAAACGTCACAAGGGACAGCTTCGATGGTACGGATACCTCTCCATGTGGTTGTGGCGCGCTTTCATGATCGTGTCTCGAATATTAGCCCTGGTTTTCTTTGCGACAGAATTTAAACTCTGGTTTTTCGTCGCGCTCTCCGTTCACTTTTTCATAGTGCTATTTTTTCTCGAGCACCATGAGGTATATTTCTTTCCTGGGAGCAAATGGAAGCAGCAGTTTTTCCGAACTGTGATGTCTTACATCCAACTTTTCTGCTTTTTCTGTCTGGAAGGCAGTCGCACATACCGCTGGGCTGTGAAGTACTACATCTTGACGTTCGTCGAGAATGTAATTTTCTCGATCCTATGGTTTACGAACAGCACGAGATATATACCTTGGCAAATAGAGCTGGCGGGATTTATTGTGATGTACATTTTTTTTGCTCTGGGGCTGCTCATGATGACTGTGTATTACAAGTTCTTACATCCTCGATTCAACCGCGCGCGATTCAGTTTATCCGCGCCTTTGAAGTCTGAGCTTGCAGATAAGGATCCACGAAAAGGTGAAGACAGCAATTCAGCGGAGAAGTTCGATCTGTGGATTTAAGCGACACAATAGCCCTTTTTACAGCTGTTTGCTCAGTGAGCTGGCCTGTGAATGGCAGCGAGGCTGCCGGTGACCTTGTATTGATGCAGACCGCACTGTTATTATCATGCAAAACGTGTTGTTGTAATGCAAACTAGTCTTCATTTACATAAGAAAGCAAAGCAAAGAGGTCTGTATCAAAACAAGGTCACCGGTAGCCTCACTTCCATTCGTAGCCCAGGTAACACAGCAACAACTATAAAATGGTCTGTTATCCAGATTTCGAATTAGCCGCAATGTAGAAACCTCAGTCTTCTTTGGTTGGAGCTTGAAGGCGATCAACACTTATTGCACTACCGAAGGCAAGTTGAAATCAGAAGAAATGAAATAAAATTAACATTATATAGCGCATTTTCCAGAGGGCTTAATGTGCACTACAATATTTTGGGGCGACTTTGCCAGAATGCCACTTGTCGCCCAAATCCTATGTCTGAATAATCAGTATGATTCACAAGTGCCCCTGGCCTCCCCCGCAGTTGTTTTTAGGGGAGTTGTATTTCCCTAGGGAAACATTAGGGAAATATTTCTCGAGGTAAACACGACTCGAGGGAAATACGACTCCCCTAAAAACGACTGCGGGGGAGGCTAAGGTGCCCCCAGAACAGAATGAGTGACTACGTCCTCGACTCTTTTCAAACATCGTGTGGGTTCTTCAGCGTCCTGCACAAGTGTTGTGAGACGGGCCCTATGATTTATCGTCCTGATCTGAACAAAGAAACTTGCTTATTGGGTGGCCTGTAAGTCTGATTCCGCTGTAGAAGTGAATGATGTTTAAGCAGGAGCCTATGACCCGGAGCGTACAACTTCAATATACTTGTGTCACGGTGTTTTCACAAACCGAACATTTCTCGCAAATTCAGTCTCCCACGGGAGCCTTGGTCTCCCACAGAAGCCTTGGTCTCCCACAGAAGCCTTGGTCTCCCACAGAAGCCTTGCTCGCCAATCATAAGCCTTGCATAATTAACTGCTTGGACGCGTGCGAACTGGAACTGAACTTTTAACAGGAAAAACAAGTCTAAAATAGCTCGGTCTGTAAAAATGCCGTGAACACAGCCCAAGTATAGGAGTTGTACGCTCCGGGTCATGGGCTCCTGTGTTTGGTTAAAAATGTGGAAAAAGACATGTTTAGTTAAATATCAAGAATAACTTCCGTGTGCACTTTGAGACAACAACGGCAATGAGAACACCGCAAGCAATATATTTCATGGGCGGAAACAACGCCTTTGTACTTGCTTTGTACATCTAATTTGTGTGTGAGCAACGTAAGCACGTGACGAGGAATCTCAACGTCAATGCGGTTCCTGCTAATCACATTCCTGGATAAATAATCCGCTTTTGTTGTCAGTACAATAAATGACTGACTTTGAATGAGTGGATTTATATTTTAATTCAAGATTTCGTTGGTTCGCTTGAAAGCCCCATTGGAACACATCGATGGTAACCTGTTAAGGAACATTTTGGTTGTAAAATTCGCTTTAGTTTGTCTTGCATAACTTGCGTCTTCTATTATGTCCTTTTTTGTCCCTCTTTAATTTATTAAGTCCAATGTTCGATATTATATATTCTGTCTTTCAATTGCATCATTCCGCTTTGATACTTGCGTCATGCCTTGCTTTGTGTAATTTTTCGACGCATGCGCAATTCACATTCGCGGGGCGATTTGAGGAACCTCATCACATGAAGACTGGCTCGGTCGGTCAAGGTCACTTTGCCCCTGTCAGTCAAAGACACGTGAAAAACAATTGTTTTGAGACAAAACGATTCCCGTGATTTTTCTCGGGTTGGTGTTTCGTGCGATCCAAGGAAACAATTGACAACTTTACAATTGTTGTGTACATACGTTCGCTGGTGTGATAAGATTTTACAATTAATTTTCCATCCCCGTTTATCGGTCATTCATTCTCCCACGCTTAAAATAGTCCCTAAAAAAAAAAAATGAAGACCAATGCATGGGACAGGCCTAGCCACAAACATGCCGATAAAGTGCCTAAAACTCTCAATGTGGCCACAGTCTCGGACTGAAACAGAAAACCCCCCTTCCCCCGAAATCAAGGATGAAGTCGCGAATTATCACCACGATCCTTTGTTTTTCTAGAACGTAATTTCAAGGCGTACTGAACAGCCACTAACAAGTGTCAGGTGAAGACCTCAGTGTTCCTGGAATTGTAGTGTTAATTGAGATAACCCCGAAGGGGAGGGCGTGAGTTTACCACGTGAAAGTGGCAGGATTTTGCATGGTATCATTCAAGATACCCGGGAAATCCATCACAGAGGAACGTTTGGAAAACCTTCTGCGCTTGAAAATGCCTGTTGCTGATATGGTCATTTTCTGTCATGTCTCCCGACCGGTTTATCTATATTGCCATAAGGGAATTCGGAATAGAGTACAATCGGTTTTCGGACATACGCGATGATCAGCTTAAAGAGGTTGTGACCTCCATAAAAGAACATCCGCATGCAGGAGAGCTCATGGCCACTTAGGAGCACAAGGTGTTTATGCAAACACGCGATCGACCGCGTTCCGCTATACGGCAGCTCGATCCAAATTACATATGGCATGTAGACGGTAACCATAAACTCATTCGGTGGAGAATGGTATTGCACCACGCCATCGGTGGTTTTAGTCGCCTGGTTGTTTTTGGAAGGTGTTCCAACAACAATAGAGCGTCTACTGTCCTGGCCTTACACCAAAATGCAGTTCGTAAGTATGGGCGTCCATTTGCAGTTAGAAGCGATCGTGACGGAGAGAATGTTGATGTCTGGAACGACATGGTCAGTGCCGGGGGGGGGGG
>BLFK01000450.1:99635-112066 GCA_014634185.1 Astreopora myriophthalma | reverse complement strand
GGGGGAAGACGCTAGATCGGTTGTGGTCGGGAGTTCTGTACATAACCACACAATTGAGCGCCACAACCTGGCCGTCAACGAACAAGAATTCGTTGTTTTAAGGATGGGTTTTATGAACTCGAAAGGCAAGGAATCTTCATTAGATCCCCTGAACGATAGCGATATGTTCTGCTTGCATTATGTATATTTAGCAACAGTAAACAGAATTATTTGGGGTTAATGTTCACTTCACCTCATTTCAAGGTGGTGTCTCTGTGGATGCAGCATGGCATGGTGTTAATGCTCAAAACTTGATGTCAAATCAATATCTACCACACGTGCAAGTCCCTGACACGCCTAATCCCCTTGACGCTGCGTCCTTCCCCCCTCCCCCCCACCCGAAAAAAAAAATGCGCCCGACTTCCATAAAAAGATGCGCCAGCTATATGATTGTAAAACACTGATCCTGATAAACAGCAGAATTGCTGTAGTTTTTGTTATTGTCATGCTAGTGTATTTTTACTCAGTTTACCAGACGGAGTCTACACAAGAGACAAGGATCTTATCTGCAAACCACGTGAAGGTCAAGATAAGTAAAACAAGAGGGTGGCCTATACTCCAGCCTCTCTTTTAGCCGATTTTCGATAGAAAGGTCATTAAGCGTCGTTAATTTTATGCTAGAAAGCTGACAGCAAATAGTAGCCGGCCCTGGAAACTGGTCAGTGAAACATTACACAACCATAGCGATAACATCGAGAAAACTCCGATCGTCGATTTGACTTCGCTGTACTCATCTAAAAATGTTGCAGTATGCATTGATTTGACTCAAAATTGGGAAACGGATGCGTGACAACTTTATTCGATGGCATTTTGATGACATTTCACCAGCAGTAATTGTACGATGAAAAGAAACTAACTTTCTCAAAACCGTCAAAATATCATAATTTTGTAACTTTCAGTTCTTGTTGCTGTTTTGTTGTTGTTGTTTTTTTAATTAGATGAAAGTGTGAGGGTGCACGTTGCTAGTGCTTTGCTCTCTTGAACAGAAGATCTTAATTATTGAATCATGGTAAAACAGGGATCGAAAATTCGGTTAAATTTTTATAATATCAAGACAGACACATGTGTTTTCCATTTTATCAAGATCTATCGGGAATAATATCATGATATAAGTCAGATAAATACCTCGAGCGTCGGTATTAATCCATATAGATGTACACAGTCTGGATTAATACCCCCGTTCTCAGTATCTATTTCTTAATTAAGTTATCATACGTTAAATTACCACCCATGTCAAGAAGATCTCACATCTAGGCGGTACAAGCGATGTATACAGAAAGAATAGCATATATTGCACCTGTGAAGACTTGCACATATCCCCGGATTTTCTGCAGCGAATAATTGGAACGACACCTGTAAAGATGAAAATTGTACAAACCAGAGTGGGAGAGGTTGGTGGGATAGATGTAATAGAAACTGCGCGACCTCTGCAAATTAAAAACAGGGCCATAGAACAAAGCACAAAATTTGGGTCGATTGCATAAATCAAAATATAAGAATGGCTGAAAACAAAAAGGACATCTTTCCTTTCCTGATGAATTTGCTGTGTGAATCCTGGCCACTTAGGGTCTCAGAGATTGCTCTAGAGACGGCTGTGGAGAGCAGTCTTGCCAAGTCTCCTCTATCCGCCGTGGCTAACCATAAGACTGATTTTCCAGCCAAATTGTTGAGTACGAGCCCGCAGGCAAAAGTTTCATTCGTTTGCGGTTTATAAGTCGCATATGTGTGATTTATAAGCCGCAAACGTACGTGCGATTTATAAATCGCAAATATGCGCAAACGTGCGATTTATGAGTTTGTAAATCACTCGATAGGGAATTGTATGTACATCGCAAAGTTGGATATCGTGCGATTTGTAAATCCCAAAGGTCTTAGAATGTGTTATTTATAAATTACAGGACAACTCTTGTGCCATTTGCTAAATACCACAAAATATAGAAAAATTATGCCTAAATAACATTTTTTTCATATGGCACCCTATGCAAATCATCCAGCTTCTGATCTTTCAGTGTCACATCAGTTATTCGATGGGCAGCCCTCTGTTTGCTTTCGAGCCATTTGTAATGTGGCCAATTCGGTCGCGGAAGCCGAATCACAAAGTGACGTGTAAAGAACCCCTCCTTGAAATGCGTAGGTCTCGGGACTTTCTGGTGATTAGTTTCGAGGTTGGTAATTGAGAAGCATTTCAATCTCTTTCGCAATTTGATACGTAAAAGATAAACATGCAGAGTTTATAGTAGATAGGAGTACATATAGACGGAAACTGGCGAAGCACAACTCGGCCAACTGTTACTCTAATACATTGAAACTAACGCCAACCATTCAGAATGACGCAAGTTGTTAAGTGGAATCACGACCAATGCCCCACGGTGAGAAAATATTGATAGCGGAAATAAGGGTCACAGTCGGTTGCATTTCAACTGCTATTAAACTCTCATCGTTGGTGCGCACAGCAGGACCGGCGCGCGATGTACAATGGGTTGTGGGGCTTCCTCGAAATCCACGTCCGAGTTACACGTAAGTGTTCTTTGCACAATATGAAGTTAAATTAAGGAGCTTCGAGCTGATCGACTAGGATTCCACGTAGTACTTACCACTTAAACCTTTTTCGTGAAGAGCGTTCAACGCACTGTGAACCTGGCTTTCTGTCTAAGATTCTATAACGCGTACTGACCGGAACAAACGTTCGGCTTAGCGTCCTGAAAGTTTCGTAAGATCTATCTGATTTTCCGAGAGACATCCGAGTTACACGTAAGTGTTCTTTGCACAATATGAAGTTAAATTAAGGAGCTTCGAGCTGATCGGCCAGGATTCCACGTAGTAATTACCACTTAAACCTTTTTCGTGAAGAGCGTTCAACGCACTGTGAAGCTGGCTTTCTGTCTAAGATTCTATAACGCGTACTGACCGGAACAAACGTTCGGCTTATCGGCTTAGTGTCCTGAAAGTTTCGTAAGATCTATCTGATTTTCCAAGAGACATCCGAGTTACACGTAAGTGTTCTTTGCACAATATGAAGTTAAATTAAGGAGCTTCGAGCTGATGGACCAGGATTCCACGTAGTAATTACCACTTAAACCTTTTTCTTGAAGAGCGTTCAACGCACTGTGAAGCTGGCTTTCTGTCTAAGATTCTATAACGCGTACTGACCGGAACAAACGTTCGGCTTAGTGTCCTGAAAGTTTCGTAAGATCTATCTGATTTTCCGAGAGACATCCGAGTTACACGTAAGTGTTCTTTGCACAATATGAAGTTAAATTAAGGAGCTTCGAGCTGATCGACCAGGATTCCACGTAGTAATTACCACTTAAACCTTTTTCTTGAAGAGCGTTCAACGCACTGTGAAGCTGGCTTTCTGTCTAAGATTCTATAACGCGTACTGACCGGAACAAACGTTCGGCTTAGTGTTCTGAAAGTTTCGTAAGATCTATCTGATTTTCCGAGAGACATCCGAGTCACACGTAAGTGTTCTTTGCACAATATGAAGTTAAGTTAAGGAGCTTCGAGCTGATCGACCAGGATTCCACGTAGTAATTACCACTTAAACCTTTTTCGTGAAGAGGGTTCAACGTACTGTGAAGCTGGCTTTCTGTCTAGATTCTATAACGCGTACTGACCGGAACAAACGTTCGGCTTAGTGTCCTGAAAGTTTCGTAAGATCTATCTGATTTTCGGAGTTTTTCATTTTATAACAGGTTTTAATTTCTTTATGAAAATTTTCATCCTACTTGAGAACAGAGTACCCATTTCCCTGATCACGATATGCAGGCAGTGAGGCTTAACGATACACAGTATCAAGTGTAGTAAAATAAGAGAACTTCAGCTTCATTTCTTGTAGTTTCTCAGCCCCATGAGAAACCCTAAAAACCAGTTCTGACACATATACTGAACGATCTTGTTCGGCACGCGCTTGTCAGCTTGCAGCCACTGTTGTGGAGAAAACCAAAAATGTTAAGACTCTAGCTCTTAGATAAAATCTTTAATGTTTCATGTTTCATTTAATGAATGCATAGTCATCCAATGCTCGCCAATTTGGGTTGTTTGCAAGTAACTTTAATACAGCGATGCTAAAAAAACTCAATCTTTTCCACCAAGAATTGGTAACTAGTAGATCCCTAGTCTTAAAAGTCCGGCGCGGATTCCTGAAATTTAACAACATATCTTGTGATTATATTTCGGGCGATTTGCGTCTTCGGTTAAAGGAATACAAACATAACCCGGATACTGAAGAGAGAGAGAGAGAGCCACAAAAGGGAAATCTGCTTAGTTTGTATTATGAAATGTGCCGGCTGTTCTATACTCGAAACACGGATTGTTTTCCAAACATCTCTCAATACTGGAAAAATGGCGATGTATTCTTCCAATACGGAAAATTAACACTACATTGTTTTTACTGCGTTTAATTGCACAGTTTTTTTCCAAGCTTCCGCCGGAGCTGATAGATTTTTGCGTGGGAAGATATGTCAATGTGTATTGATCTCGAAAGAGACGCGCTGTGCTGTACACGATACGCCAGTCAGACACGGAAAATCGAGTTCTGTTTACTAACAGGAGCTGAACTTTATGGCCTTCTATTACCAGCGTGGATAGTCTACCACTTAGCTACAGGAAACCCAGGCAACAATCTAACAACCTGCTAACTGCCCAAAGAAAGCTTTCGGCGGAAAAAGCCATTAGGCATAAGTGACGAGCACTCTTTAGATAGAAATCCTAAATTATCGTTACCTGTCTTTGTTTTTCTGCGGCAGTTTCCCGTCATGATTAATTGATTGTTTCGATTGGATTGTGCACGACAAAACAGAGTTGGTTGTTGCTGCGCATAATTACGTCATAGGTACCTCGCCTCTGTATGGTTTTACTATATTATTAGCTCAATTAATTGGAACACTCTATGTTTGTTTAGAAATTTGTATAGTCACACATGAAAACTCACCGGTCCACAGACTAAGGAGCTTCATGGTGAGAAGTTTGCCTCTGGCAGTGAAACAAAATGTCTCCGGTGAATAATTGGCGCTGTTGCATTATAAGGACTTGGGCTACAATTTCTTCGATTTTAGCCTTTTCTTATAACGTCTAAGAGAAACAATTTTCATGCCAGGCAGGTCAGGAAACACTCTTTACTTCTAAAACAGTGCCGATAACTAGTGTCCTTTGGCCTTGTGTGATCGCAGTCCGGCTAAGAGAATTGTTCTCACTCACCCACTGATAGGTTTGTGTCAGTATTTATTGCCACCGTCTCACCAGTTTCATTAGAAACGCTTTATACACGTCTTCTTTTTCTTTTTAATTTCTTGTTTGTTTCCAAATAGAAACGGATATGACGCAGTTTGCTCATCGATCGACATCATGTCCACAAATACCCGCGTTGATGACAACGAATGACGTAAATGCGCAAGATTGAAACTTAATGCATGCTCATAAGGTTATTATGAAGTCACACTTCATGTGGTGCGGTGGAAATCTTAAGGGTGTTAGCTAGCTGAACAAACAGCAAGATTCAGGCGTGTTATAGAATCCTGCGAAGTTCGTTTGGCTGGATCAGGGGGCAGCGTACAGGGGCAATGGGTTGCACAGTTTCTCACGACCCCAAAACCAGATTAAGCGTAAGTCATGAAATACACGAATTGTAACAAGACAACAATTTCAAGGGAGAGTCAGGCTGAGAATCTGCATACAAATTTGTGCAGCACTGGCAGTGTCATTTGAAAAATAAGTTCCATAAGTAAGCTTACGAAAGTGCTTCCTACTTTTTCGCCTTCTTCATTTGTGTCGACCAATTCCTCACTATAACCTCTCTTAATGTAGTTTATGCTCCAGGGAAGCCATGGGCTCTTCCCAGAACCTTATGCTAAACATTTAAGCCAATTTCAGCGCTCAGGTCACTATTCCGTGACACATTTTGATTGTCAACAGTACCATGACTTCAAACAGTACCTCGGTAAGAGTTGGGTCTTCACCAAAGTTAAATAGTCTGGATTCCGTCTTCCTTGTTTTAGGGAGTATATCAATATACTGATGGTACAATTGAGATATGACCACTCGGTCGTGTCGGCTATAATTCCCAGCCTAAGAAAAAGAGGCAACAAAATCTCATTATAATGATTGACCAAACAGGCTCAGATTACTGAAAAGGGTCACGACTTCAATTGGCAAATGTTCTCATACTACCGATCAAGAATTAGACAGACAGGTCGCAGTCATCGAGCCTAATTACGTATACTATCCATAAGAAAAGACCATGTAATTCTTTTGAGACAGGAGACAGTGTACAGTAACAAGAGAGAAACAGGAGTATCGCGTATCCTTGATCCTCTCAGTTTTAAATGCATCATGAATCACACGACAACTACAATCTGTGATATTAATATACACGATGTGGATGAGTAACAAGTAATACTGATGGGATTTTTAACTATAAGAAATATATAAACATATATATATATATATATATATATATATATATATATATATATATATAACTGCAGACAGTACTGTTTCGGCCTTCTGGGCCTCATCAGTGCAGTGCTGATGCTAGAATGGAGGTAAGACTAGGTAGCCGCCCTGAATGATCCCACACATGTGGTTTCACCTAAGTCATGCCAGAGTGCTCAAACTAGAAAACTAGTGAGCTATGCGCAGTGCTAACGGCGCATAGCTCACTAGTTATATATATATATATATATATATATATATATATATATATATATATATAATAAAATATTGGAATGACACAACAAGTATAGAAACCGACTTGGAGAAATTAGCTGCTGATTTATTGGCGAGACGGCGTAAATAGCTCGGTTTGTGTACATTCGTGGGATACTAAAAATATTTCATACGGCTGAGTTTTGAATGATGCATCGGTGAAAGTAAGAAAATTACTTATGCTGTTGTCAGGTTGAGATAAAACGGAGTCAAAGAGTTTATAAGAGTTTATAATTTAAATGACTGTGGTGCTCTTTCATGGATCTCAGTTTATGTGCCCAATATCTCCTTATAGTTTGCTGTGTTGTTTGTTCCTGGTTGCATGGCCTCATTCTCTTTGCACCAAAGTTGACTATTCGTAGCTGACTATCCTAGAGCACGACAATCCAGCACCATTCTATAATCAAAATTGTAAGCTTTGGAAAAGGCGGCCGATTGTTGATTTTCCTGCTAAATTGCCGCAAAGCGATTTCCTGCGGTGCTGTTAAATACTAGTGTTAGGGCTTGTTTACAATTCGCTGAAAACTGTGGTTTGCTGTGTTCAAAAAGTAAGAACATTTTGACGTCACCACCCAAATTCCATTTTGGTGATCACGTTCCCCCGTAAGCCGAATTCTTTCTGTAAACACTCACATGGAAAAGAGACCCCGCGCTATGATGCCTCGCTGAAGAGAAGCTGTCAAGCAACAGATTTCGCAGCCTGAAAAAGAATTGAAGGCTTCCATAGTTTCTCGAAGGCAGCTTTGAAGATTGGTGTCTTTTACTAAAATTCCGGTTTGATTAAAAAATCCTTCTTAGTTACAAACAACAAGCACAGTTTTGCGTCGTGCAAACGGGGCTTATTTCCTTACTTTCTACTGCCTTTTAATTCTCACTGTTAATATGTATCTATTTTTAAGCAGTTCAGTCGAGGTAATTCTATAACGTTTGAGAAGGCAGACTACACTGTACTGGCTATTACACGGGACTGTTTCTGGTGACGGCTAACTCTTTAATGTTTCATGCTTCTGTTCAGGACATACAAAATTGTTAATGCTAATTAGGGAATAATTTCAGAATAATTTCAATAATTTATACTTTGGCCAGTCCATAGATCGTTTTCACATGACGCCACGGCGGCCATATTGGTGTCCCAAAACAATCATCGGGGGATTGAACTCCATTTTTATGCAAATATTTCCTTTGCTTTCAGTAAATCAATATGGCCGCTGGTCACGTGAGTTGGAGCAAAAGGTGGTTAACGCTATATCCACCGTATAAATCACTACCCCTCGGATAAGCTCGAGCAAAACCAATTGAGTTATCAAGTGGAGAGTGATTCATCCAGTGGATAGCGCTATCCACCCTTCGAACAACTGGAGCCAGCGCCCTTTTATCAAACGTCCCTAAAACTTTTCGCGCACGAAAAGTTTCGGGTCGTTTGAGAGTTAATAAATAAATAATCTGTCAAATAAATGCAGCAGTCAATTATTTTAACTAGCGCGCGAAAACGCGTGGTTTGTCTGTTTGTTTTTTTTTTTAGTCAATCGCCTACCGCAGCGACTCCGAACCAAAGCAGTTACAAAGTTACTCTTTACTAAAGTAAAAACTACTGGGTTGAAATTTGGCTTTATTCATTGTTGCGCCCATATTGTAGGGTAACATCGGCCCTGTCAGAACGCAAATTCCCCAATGGGACAAAGAAGCTGACGGACTGCGTGTCGCCGTTCAAAACTTGAGCTCAGATGAAGTCAGCATTGTTCGAATACTGTCCAGGTTTACTAACAAACAGAGAAAAACGTTACTGAAGACTTACAAGGAAAACTTCAGTGAGGTAAGGAAAGGCATCCACACACAGTGCATGTGTTACTCGAGTTACCGGTTGTGTTATTGATTGTAGCAGACTCGGTATTCGGAAAACCTTTTGATCAAAATGTTAGTCGATCGCCCGGGTTCGTGTTTCGGTGAGCTCATTGCCCGAGCTGAAGCTCAAAGTCCCTACTAACATCTTCTAACAATTATGGCAATAAGAAGTTTGGTATGCACGAGTTCCATATCAGTATAATCTCTTCCTGTAGGCCCTCCCACAGTATAGTACGGGAAGTGCGATTCTGAATAAATCTCAAATTCTACAAGTTGCGTAGCTAAGACGCATTCTAAGGCTTGGGTTAAAAGCTTATCTTTTCTTCAGCAGAACAAATTTAAAGGTTTATTCGCTCAATTTAATTAAGTCTGCCTTTACTTCACCAAACTTTAATGGTTTGACAATACAGCAAGGACAACATTTACATATATTGAGGGAAAACGCTAAATAGGAGTTACATGTATTTCCCTATAAAATATTGGGTTACCCCTACATGCCTTAGAAAATAAGTGAAATCAAAAGTAAACAATCAATTATCCTATTTACACATTCATTGATATGTATTTATTATATAATGTCGATAAAATTAAGTGAGACCTGGATACATTACAGCAATCAACTCGTGACTTCAGTTTGAAAAAGCGTTGATGTGAAAAGGATTTTAAACCATGCTTAAATTCATTAAAAGGTTAATTTTTTTTTCTTAAATTTAAGGGTAATTCATTTTAAGACTTTGCTACTTTGAAGAGGGTTGTCCAATACTCCGACATAATGAGATTCATGATGCCTTGTGATAGACATCACAAAGTGTCCCCAAACCATAGTTCTTAACAAAATAGTAACAGTTTTGTGACACATGAAGAACGAGACACTTTGTGACACTTTGTGATGTCTATTTTGACGTACTATGAATCTCATTATGCCAGAGTATTGGACATGTATGACTGTGAATGTATGAGAATTTTAAAACGCTGGTTGTCGAGCAGCAGTATTTAAGGAGATGTTTACATGTGAAAACTCGCCCTGGAGCGAAATTTATTACTTTCATATGGAGTCAACAGGACATCGTGTTTCTCTTCATCCCGTGCCTACTGCGGTTCAAAACGCCACTGAGTTAGCGAGAATAACGCATGCGCTACCCGTTCCAGTCTGCCGGAAGTCTGATTTCATACCGAAACGAGGGCTCGTTTGTTGTTCCGTGCATGACGCCAGTGCGAGGTTTTGCGATTCTCACGGCAGGCGCGTAAAGGCATGGTTCACTAGCTTTTATAACAAAGTTATGTTTAGAGAGGAAGCTAAAAGTTGTAGTTCATTGTTACTGAATACAGAGCCTCGAGGGGGAACCGGGGTGAACTCACCCGGTACGAACGTCGCCCCGGTATCATGTAAACACCCCCTAATCTTTACACGAATTTTCTACGCATCTAAGATCGCGGTATGTGGAGCTCTCGGCGATTTCAAGATATTCGGTCAGATCCAGTTCATATTGGGCTATGATGCACTTAAAGAGAAAAATTAAATCAATATAGACCTTGCTTGAGGCTAATAAAAGTGGCGGTTTGAACCGCAACGTAACTTCAGGTCCTGCAGTCTCGTGTCAATCAAAAACTGTTGATGAGGGGAAGAGACCTCACATGCGTATCTGTTGGGTTGAAAGCGGTACTTTTCATGAGCCGAATTTAGCCCTTGTAAACTAATTATGTTCGCCCGTTGAACTAAAAGCGGGCCGAACTTAATTCAGCAGACGTTTGGGGAAGATACCAGTCGGGCATGCTCTTAGTCAGAAACAACTGATATGACGGTGTAAACATACATTATCATAATTATGCATTGAGTTTGCGTTTATCACGAAGTGAACTTCAGTCGTTGTACAAGACTACGCCACCGTGAAGAACGCCTGAGCCGATCTGGATTCAATCAGACGAGATTAATGGGTTTAATGCCGAACTTTTCGTATAGTTAAAATTGTCTGTTTTTTTGTTTTTGTTTTTCTTTTTTTGCAAACAGGACCTGGAAAGCAAGCTCGAGTCGCAGCTCAGTGAAGAAACCAAGGAAGTGGTGTCAGCCCTGTTGTGCTCACCAGTCGCTTACGCTGTTCGGTCATTACGTCAAGCATTTCAACTGACAGATTATGACACAGTTGTGACGATAATAATATCGAGTAAAAGCATTACGTTAGTGGATATAGAGGAACAGTATTCTGCTGGTGAGTAGTGTGGGTCACATGGTAACTGACATGAATGTGTAGAGGAGATTTCAACAATGGAGAGAAATGAAGCAAATTCGTGTATTCGATGAGACAAAATCATAAAGCGTAGAGTGATCGATCCAGGGGAGGGCCCCTAAGGGCCGCCCCCTACCCCATTTTTTTTTTTTTTAACCAAATCTCTCGATTATAATAAAGCTGCCTCAATTAAAATCGAGAAAAACGCCAAAAGCCGCAAAAGGGATTTTTTTTTTAACCTTTTCTAACCTTGAGACCATGTTAAAAGACCAAATTTTCAGAATAAGCGGATCGAGGTTTAACAAATTACTTTTCGGGACTTTCGAGAAAAGGGCCCCACGGGTACCGTAAGAGTTGCATCAGTTTATAAGGGCGGCGGTTTACCATGAGTTTATACTGATTTTCATTCTCGGTAGGTCGATCTAAGTTCATAGGAATCTAAATTTTGACGAAGCACATTGCAGTTAAACTGTTTCAGTTCGGATGTACGGTATGGTGATGTGTAACTATTTAATGATCGGTCTGCTCCGACGTTTTAAGTTGCCTCAGCCAAGCGGGCCTTACTATAGGAGGTTTGCCTGTTTGCGTTTCTATTTTGGGGGACTTATGTACTTCAGGGCTTTTTCTTTTAATTGTATGGTATTTTCACAGAAGTTAAAATAAGATCGTTTTGTTGTTGGATGGGAACTAAGTTTACGTTTCATTTTTAATAACTGTTCTTTTGTGCTGAGCTGTTTCCTAAAAACAGCAGCAGAGGTGAAATCGTAATGCTGTTATTCATTGCAGAATACAGCAAGACGATTGATGATGAATTGCAAATGATACCCGACGAGGATCTTAAACAAGTTTTAACTTCTCTTCTAAATGTCGATCGACCATTCACCAACAAGAAAGCGGACAAAACTGTGGCCAAAGAAAGAGCCACATCGCTGTATAACAGTGGGGATATTCTGGCTTTGCTGTGTGAGCCACTAAGCAGAAATCAACTAAAAGAAACTCTGGACGCTTTTCTAGCGCTTTACCGAGTCAACATCAACCAGTTTATCGAAGAGAATTCCGCTTCGTTATCAACATACGCAAGAGGCGCCTTGAAATGCTTTGGTAAGTTCAAGTGCGGAAGTGAAGTTATATTTGATTTTGGTCTTTTAAAGCTGTTGACAGGTATTAACTGTTCAAAATAAATTTTGCAAGTTGTTTGGCAACCAGCGAATGGACAACTGAGAGAGAGAGATACAGAGAGAGAGAGAGAGATCGCACTGATTTGTCCTTAACAGTTTTCCCTTCACCAGTTGCCAAGCAACTAGCATATCATCTTTCTCGCATGGCATTACACCGTCACCACTATTAATTGCTTGTTTGCAACCACGTGATGAGACGGCCATCTTGGTGTACAATACAACAGAAAAACGTCTCTCAAGTTTTGCGTAATAATATATCAGAATTCCCAAAAGACCTTTTTATTGTATTGTTATGTACACCAACATGGCCGTCGTGACGTCAGATGCAAACCATCAGTAGTGGTATAAATTTTGCATACGCTTTGATTTTGTATCGTCGGGTAATGTGATTGGCCAAGAAAACACATGCCTGTTAACCAATCAAATCAGACCCAAAATATTG
>BLFK01000450.1:80508-97058 GCA_014634185.1 Astreopora myriophthalma | reverse complement strand
TCCATCCGACAGTTTTGAATCAACAAGGAAAGAGGCGAGTCCAAGAATAGAAATCATCGCAGAACCAAGTTTTGGTTTATGCAACATTTAATGAAGAAGATACGATATTTCAACTATATTCCAAAGTCATAATCATGTCACGACATGATTATGACTCTGGAATAGAGTTGAAATATTGTATCTTCTTCATTAGTTCTGCGATGATTTCTATTCTCGGACTCGCCTTTTTCCTCAAATTGCTATATTGACGAGTTTTTTTTAAATCTGGTTTGGTTTTGTCTGTAGGCATATTTACACGTTGTCTTGTTACCTGCATTGAAAATATGTAATTTTTTAAATGGCATAATCTTTATGGAATGGATAGAAGAAAAATAAAAATTTGGATTTTTCGACTTATTTTAATCGTTGAAGAGAAGAAATTCGTCCTCTGAAATTTCTCAGTGGTCGAAACTTTCAAATAGAGGGCCACGAGCCGATCTAAATGAGGCTATAACTACAATAAGAATTATTGAACCCTTTCTTCAACACACAGCCGTCCTCCAGTCGGTTTCTTAAGGTTTACTTTTCACGCCTTGCGACGGCTGCCTCTCCCCAGTTTTCCACGGTCGTAGTTGCCGTCGCAGACACCCGCCGTCGTCGGGTCTTAAGGTCCCTATTGTAGAGATTAATAAGCTTCTCGTTTGCGGCCAACGGCCAACAGCCAACGGCAAACAACAGATCATAAAACCATGAAAATTATCTTATTCTAGCGTCTTTTCTCTTTGTAATACTTGCTCATAGTTGTGACTAGCAGACAAGAGATAAGCTTGAATAAAATCAGTTTCGTTGATTTTTGGCAAACAGCAAATTTCAGGCAAATGTTGTCATTTGCAGCAAACGCGATGCTTAATCTACTGATTTTTGAACAGACGGGAAACAAAATATCTCTTGATTAAATAGAGCGCACATTACATCTGTATAATGTACCCTCTCTCCTAAAAGTAATACGATTAAATAAATCAAATATTCTGGCAGTGTATGCGCATTGCGTCACGAAGGCCACTAACGTTGGTATACTAAACGAGTACTTCGAAACCACTTTGCATTGTTTCAATAACCAAAACGGTTACTTGTCACTTGAATGAATAATAAAAAACTCGTTCTAAGTGACCATTAGTTTTTTTATTCCGATGAAGGAGTGAGGTTTTTTCGTACTTTAGCTGGGGCAAACTGAAACTCCCTGTCGCCTATTGTCATCTCATATTTTGTAATCGCTGGAACAAATGACAGACGAGACGACGAATGGTCCTTTAGTTTTTGCTAAAGATGGGAAAGCGGGCAAGAAAACAGCAACAATAAAACCCGAGCGCGCGTTTCGCATGTTTACCACCTGTTTACTGGCTTGTAGTCTAGTCACAAACTACCAGAACTGCGAAAGCTGTATTTAGATTGCTTTGCAACAGGTTACTTAAGTGAACAAGAAGGTGGGGGATGACAGAGCTGGAGCAACTGGCGGTCGGCAAATGGCAAACATATATATAGAGAGAGAGAGCCCTTTTCAGTTGATGCTATATTTCGGAGCGAGCCTCCGTGATTCATATGAGGGGACAGTTTTCAATGAGATGTTATACTTTGAAATTTTCGATGCCTCCGAATTTCGAATGCTATGCTAAGCTGCTTTGCGCGCGATGAGCGACCCTGTAGCTGTCCAGACACGGTCAGCCGGGACCTTTAGATTGGAGTACGAGTACGAGTTTTCCGTTCTGAGGATGCGCAGTTGGAAAATTTTTGACGTCGAAGTCTAACGCGCGTGCTCAGTATGGAAAACTCGTAGTCGTACTCGTATTCCAATGTAAAGGTCCCTAATAGCGACCTTCAGATCGGAGTACGAGTACGACTACGAGTACAAGTTTTCCCTTCCGAGCACGCGCACTTAAAAAAAAATTCGACCTGAAAACCAAATGCGCGTGCTCAGAACGAAAAACTCGTACTCGTAGTCGTACAGTCGTACTCCAATCTAAAGGTCGCTATTGATTGGAGAACGAAACACTATTAGCGACCTTCAGATCGGAGTACGAGTACGACTACGACTACAAGTTTTCCCTTCTGGGCACGCGCACTTAAAAAAAATTAGACCTGGAAACCTAAGGGTAAGTTGGAGACAGAATTCGGTAACCATCAAAGGGTAATCCGTAGTGGTGCAAATTCCTGGAAGTCCATCACCCTTCACTTAACCCATCACTTTTTCCTTGGGAAAAGATGAATTTTGACTTTACCACTCATTTTTAACTACTCATTAACCGAAAGCGAGGTCGTTATGGGAAAATCTCAAAGTGAGGCCTTGCCCCGCTTAGTCAATACAGCAAGGCTGAGATTTGAAATCTTCCGGTAAAAGAACAATTGTTTGTTATACGAAAAGTGAAAGCGATTAAGTATTTCACATCCAGAAATGCGCCCACTTATCTGATGATTTATCCTTTTTGATTTGCAAATGCTTCTATGCAACTGTTTAAGTTGCTCCCTTACAACTGCGATGATCGCTCTAACTTCAAAATCATTTCATCTCCGCAGTTCAAATATACTAAATTTCTTGTATTCCCTACTACATGTACATTCGCCTACTACGGGATATGACACGAACTCCCAACTAACCAACTCCTTCGTAATCGGCCCGTGAGGATTACAGAAGAATGTCCTATCACTTCACCAACCAGGGCGCGCGTTATATCGTCTACAAGCACTAGCCAATTAATAGACTACAATGCTGGCTAAAAGGTTTGGGGACACACCCCTTTTTTCATCGCGACTTTGGCGTGTAATTTACCAGTCACTTGTAATTTCCACTCACAAAACAAACTGATCAAGTTTCTCCCCAACACCCCCTGAACAATGTTGAAGTCCATTCGCCAGACGAGATCTTAAAAGAGTTTGACCCCGAACACCTCACATTGTCCAGGGGGGAGGGGGGTGGATTAAGGGAACGACTATTTTCGCGTAAAAAAGGCAAAGTGTCCCAAACGTTTTGGCCAGGATTATAGTTTTACTTCCCCGAAAAACGACTTGGTTATGATTCACCTAGTATAAGTCAAAGAGAAAATCATGAGGCAAAGAGAGTTTGTTTTCAAGGGATTTATTTTCACGCTTAATTCAGAAGAGACGTTGCTACACCATAGCATTAAAAATACCAATCCCTACCCTTGTAACACTGATCAACATGTCATTTTCCCCTTCCATATTCATAACTTCATCACACATGCAAGTCACGAGATAAAAGAAAAAGATTACCTCTGACAAAGTATCTTGTTGCATCTGCGCGAAAAAAATTCTCCTTACTACTACCATGAGGTACCACTGGAAAAGAGTGAGGAGAATATACATGTTGATATCATGGTGTCAACAAAAGTCTAACTAAACACATTTAGTCCAGTATAAGATATTCTACAGCTGTAATTGAATAAAAGGACCATGAATTATGAAAGTGCGATCCACACAAAAATCTGCTCCTCTAAAAATGAAGGGTTAAAATCGGAGTGAAATAATTCAATCCTACAGCTGGGTCTACTGTAATAAAATATAATCATCTGTCATTTCACAGTACATGTTATTCAAACCAATGTTTGTTCTCAAAATATGAGCCAATTTTCTGCTGATTGATTAAAATATATACATATTAATGAGTAACCAATAAGCTTAGCCTTTACCAAACAAGCCAGAGGCAAGGATACTCCCACCTCACAATGCAGTAAACATGCAGAATTGTTGTCACCACTTGAACTAGTTTGGAGCCTTGTGCTTAAGTTTCTACACAATAAGATATCTACAGCATATCTACTGATAGATGTTACATAAAATGATAACAATTAAATTAATTGTAAATACTTAATGGATTGTATTAAATTGACCATATCTGAGAAAGTGGATGAGGGAAAACTAAAACTCCTCAACAGCTGCTCAGTTGTTCAAAGCTGATTAAGAGGATTTAATCTAATCAAAAATGTAAACAAGGAATCAATTTCTGCCGCAGGACTGTCATTAGTAGCCAGCTACTGTTGTGAGAAAACAGCAACATTGGGCAACCTTAAAAAATAGCTGTCTACTTTCCTCGTTTAGCCAGCTTCCTCAAACCATAATGACAGCCCTGTTTCCCACTGAGAATACTTTCAAAAAGAACTTTAGGCTAAAAGCAAAGTTGAGGTCAAACTAAAGAGCAAAAATCTTTATTGGCTGATAAACAAATCAGTCAATATGCAGCTACTGGGATTGGTTCAGAAAACAATAGACTCAAGATCAACACATGGCAAAAAGAATGGACCCTAGTCCTTGAAAGAATAGAGTTGTGTCCTACATCGATCCAACGAGATTGACATTCTTAATAGCTGCATGGTATCTGAAACAAATTGGAATTAAAATTCACTATAACTTGGGATTAGCTTAATCAGGCTTTGAACAACTGGGTACTTGTATTGATAGTTAAAAAAAAAACTGTCTGTCTATCTCTGTCTATCTATCTGTCTGTCTGAAGAACCAAATTCCAATACATGCACCTATTATCTGTCAGTTATCAAGTGCACTGTGATTGGTCAATTTAGCAGGCGGTATTCTACAGTACGGCTGGCTGGACTTCATGGTGCACTTCCCCACTTGATTCAACTATCAACAGATACAATTTATAAACATCTTTACTTCGTTTTCTCAGTCCATACTCTACCTCATGGCACCTTGTTTTTTTTCCCACTTCAATTCATGGCCCTCAGGCTTCATACTGCAGCCATAAATTGAACTGGAAAAAAACAAGGGCAACAAGTTGCAGTACAGAACTCAAACGCAATTAGTATGAGGTATATCTGCCACTCACATAAAGCACTTAAGTCCAGGATTACCCCATAACAGGATACATGCCCCATACGATAAATGTCATGAAGATTCCCATTCAGTCTACGCTTAACTTAAGCATAAGATGGGTTTATTTTTAGGTCAGGGTTATGGTCACCATTCACGTATACTTTAGGAGTGTGCTTACGGGGATGCTTTGACATTTATCACCTGTATTTCTGAACATAAGGGATGTTTAGTTGAGAAGGGTTTGGGGACACTTCGTGATGCTGATCATAAGGAGCATGTATCTCATCACTGTGTGGTCCTCAAAATATCTGACATCTGAAGTCCCTAGGCACCCTGAACAAAGTCAAAACTGAACAAAACTGTTCTCAAATGAAAGGCTGTACTCTTAACCACCATAATAAAGTGACTTTCCCTCCATATTTGAGTTTTATTTGTACAAATCACAGCCAAATCTTGAGCAGTAAATGGTGCACAACTTCTGCAATAGACTAAACCCAAGTTGTAAGCAAAAAGTGAGGGCAACTGGATAAAACAGAGAGGGAGAGAGAAGAAAAAAAATACTTTGCCCTCTTTTCATTGTCTTGCATTTTGTTGCGCAAAACTGACAACAATTCATCGTAGACATTAGGTGCCCTTTATTGCTCGAAATGTGGCCTTCATTTAACAAAATAACCAAAAACGAAAGAAAAAAAAAATAGAGAGAGATCACTTACAATGGCTACAATAATATGAAAACAAAGTGATATATTGATTTATACCAGCCATCACAACAGCATCTCAAGTTTCAGAAAGAGCACCATGGGACAATCTATATAAAGAGAACCATCTGACACCAAAGTGAGAACAAGATCTATGGGACCATTTGAAGGGAAACGAAAGTTTTTTCCAAGCTTTGCCATAGCAAATCACAGGTTTTGAATCTGAACAATTTTCCCGCCTGCAGATAAATTGTTCTTGTCTAAGTGTGATTTGCTAAGTACTGTAGGGATTTAGGAAAGACAAATGGCCAGCAGTTGGCAGATAGATGACCAACTGATCAAACTCATGCTCGAAAAGTGTTTAGTCAACAGTTAATCACTCTTCAGTTACTTGTAATTAATTGTCAGAAGGTCGGTTGTCAGGCTTTCATCAAGTTCCAGAAGAAAACGTGACAATGATTAACTAAAGAGACATTATCTGAATCAGCGCAGATCAGTTGGAAGAACAAAATCAAGATAAGGCAAGTATCATTTGGTTATACATAATAAGCTCGCTGGTTAAAAAACTGCAAAGTTGCACTGAATACTGTCACTGAAATGTTGCACTGAACATCACTTTGAGCATTGGAGGGTTATACATGTATGCTACATGAATGCATTAAACCACTGCAAATATCACTCACTGTGGTTTTGGATGCAGCCATCCAATTGCTGATACCTGTAACACTTGTGAATAAGAAAAAAGTATATATGCAATGCAGATTAAATATTAAAGTAACCCAACTGATTTTCTAAATAATACCTGTGATAGAAATACTGTTTAGCTCCCTAATGATGCTGTTAATTTGTTGTCCTAATGGATGTCTACCAAATCTTTGAAGAATTCATGTAAACATGCATTTTTTGTGGATCTGTCTTTCCATAGGCACTGCTATCTCACGCAGGTGAGTCCACATTCAAAAAAACTGTGTTAACATCCCGTAGATGGAATACAACTTGTTGGCCACACTTATGGCAAAGCTTGTTACATGTCATAAGCCAAACATTTCTTGGGAGGCATAAACCATATAAAGGAATCCATCTTCGTCTTTCTCTTCTTTGTAAACTTCTGCCATAGTCATGGACATGCTTGCTAAACTCTTGTTGTTCACTATGAGGTAAAAGGCTTGTGTTGACGATAACGACATGCGATTCCTGCAAGACCAAATGACTCAATTAGCACTTCACTGACGCATCTCAGATGCAATTTCAACACTTTGTTTTCTCTAACTGCTTTCTTGCTCCACACTGTAGCTGACTTGGTAAACTTTGGTGGAAGTTAATCTCAGGGCGGTTGTCCCGAAAATCAAAAGATGCAACACCGATAGGTTTAAGCAATTTGTAACAGTTTAATATGGTCACCATTTAATGTGTAATTGAACCGAATTCTACATAGTTTACATATATGTATATTTAAATAATTGAATTGAACAATCGTATATATATTTATCTATTTATTAATTGTAACAAGTGTATCATGTATATGTTAACGTCGACTGACCTCTTCCTGTAATTCAGTTGTGAAACTGCGAAAGGATTAATTAAACGACATAACTAAACGACATAACTAATAATCAGGGAAATATATTTAAATAATCGTGGTAAAACCTTCACTGTGTCTTACAAAAATAAAACTTGCTTGGTTGTATAGTGATGTAGTTATTTTGGCCCTTGCAGGGATTTTGCCCAAGTAAGCATCATTGTAGTCCATGCGTATGTAAAGTAACTAAGATGATATGGCATTAAAGATTTGTCTACCAGACCAAATACCAATTTCCCTCGAACTGGGGGCTTGGATTGAATGGGTCATGGTGGCAGTTCATCACCAAATGCCTACAAGTAAGTAATGGACAACGATGATGTCGAGCAGGAAATGTCTGAAGGGAGAATGTGGATAATGCGAAGTCACAACACAGGGATCATCAGTAAGTCATAAATCTCTAGTTAGCGGCATGCATGGCCGGTATTATATGAAACTGTGAGTGATCAGTTATGTGGCCTTAAACGTTCGTGTTTGATACATGTATTTTCCTGTGCTGCCTAGTATTTAATCAAGATAGTGTACTTCAAGTCAGTTAAGGCCCCCAGTTCCTTAGAATTTGACAAAAAATATCTGAATGCTGGTCATTTAGTGATTCTAAAAGCTTGACTGTCTGCCAGTCATTTAGACACAGCACTGAAACAACTGGGGCATTTGAAGACCAAAAACAGACATCAGGGTTAGATAAAGGGGGAGAAAAAGTTTCTCATGGATATCAGAAAGGCATGGGCTTCACCGACACATTTTTATAAGAGTTACCACTGGCCAGCTTTGTAGACTTGCCCTGAGTCCACTTTTTTTTTTTTAACATTTATTGCAGGAAAGTCCACTTGGTTATGCCTGCAGGGTTTTGAATTTAATATGCATACTGTTGGCAAGAGTCTGGCCATGCTGTCATGGTTATCGTCATGGTTCACTGCTCTTCTCCAGTGCTATGGTGAACATTTACTGTTCCAATTCATAGTTTTCTCCAAAGAACAACAATTTAAAGGCGTAACGATTTGGAAAGCAGAAACATTGTTAAAATTAAGCAGTGAATGGGGATTCAGGTTGTTTGTATGTCTTCTTCCTTATCACCACTCGTAGGAAGTGGATTTGCCTGAGGACATCAGAAACAACTTCAAATGAAATTTTAATTCAAACAGGGCTTTTTGAGCCATATTAAATCTATGACACCCAAAAGAAAAATTCCCCTGTAAGAAAGCTACAGGAAAGCAATTCACTCGAGATCAGAATCAAGAACGGCGATGCAAATTTAATATGAAACAATTTTAAAATATAAATGTTGCAATGTCCCCGGCATATTTTAATGTGCTTTGATTACTATTATTTTCACTAGTTCAATGTCAGTACTTCAATTCAAGAATTGTGGACCATCATTTCTTGCTGTGACACTCTGCACGCAGAAAACAAATGACAGTGCACGGAGCCATAAATTAACACGTGAAATGAGAGGGAATTCAAACACCACGAAACCAAACTGTTTCAACTCGTATTCTGATTCATGCTTTAGGGAATTAAATGCAAACAGTTCTATATGTAGCTGTAAGACATTTTTTGCAATCCTGTCATTAAACTTCTCAATATACATTGACCGCTAAGGTACATGTAGGCTTGCTTGTCTTTTCTGCAACATGTTAACACTTCCAAATATCAACAAAGGCCCAGGTAGTGCACAACAGGCACGTTAAAAAAGAAATCGAGTACTTAGTATGAGCTCACACAAGTTCATGGTTTCTGATTGGCTATCCTTGCTTATACACCCCATACACACTACCAACCTGAAATCTGGTTAGTAAAAAAGGACGCCCTGCAGACGGAACAGGTCTGTTCTATGCACCAACTCAATTTAAACGACAAATGGACTTGCAAGCAAGTCTACCAGCTTGTATTAATGCTTTAGCAATACATTCTGTAACTTCTCACCCCTTTGCATATTTTCTCAGTGTAACAGATTCAAATGCTTCAACAACACATTTAATAAGATTTAGAGTCTTTCTGGTGTAAGGTTATTGCTTAAACATTCAGTGTCCCATAGAAAAGGCCTGGACTACAATAATTATGGCACGCTGAGAAAATTGTTTCAAAAGCTAAAGCTCACAGGAGAATAGGTGCTCATCAACAAAGGAAATATATCTCTACATTCCTTAACAGCAGAGGCAGTTTTAGTGTGAACTATTACGAGTCCTAACCATATAATTATTTCAAGAGATGAAAGGAAACAGTATTCACCAAACAAATATTTTGCTGGGAAGCTTAAGAAAGAGTTGCGAAATGTTCCTTTCAGATTACTTACTATGTCAGATGTGTTGCCATGGTAACTGTAACCCTCCAAAGATAATTGTACACCTAAATTATCACATTTTTAGATATACTGGTATAATATTTTATCTTCCAAACCAAGTCTGTGACCTATATATTTTTTGTGTTTTCCAAGGTTTGTGGTATTGTTGATTTCCTGTGTAAATTAACAAAAGAAGTGTGTGCTGAGTATAAAGCAAGATAAAATGAAAAGGCCTCATACTGATTGTTAAAAAAAATCCACTCTACAGTTTTTTTCTTTAATTTTATCAAAATAATGTTAGACTAGTTTGAAGTTGAATGCTGATTGCACAAAAAAAAAATTCAACATTTGGCAACAAACACCATTTTCTGAGATAAATTTATCATCAACTTATATCTTTTATTTCGGTGAACTTTTATACTTGGCTACTTTTGATTCATCATCTGATGCAAGCAGCTTACATATGCTCTAAGCTAAAAATCCCTTTGAGCCTCCTTAACAGTAGTCAAAACAGAAAACAACCTGTCCAGACAGGGCCAATTTTCTAAACAAGAAATCTTATTGATTTTGTCAAACATTGTCTGCAACACATTTCATATGGCATCAAGTAAATCAATGATCAATGGGTTATTTTTTAAAACCAATGTAAACTACTGACAAGTATGAGTGCCAACTAATACATGTACTCTGGAATCCTAAGAGATTTTGTAACCTTTTTTTCCTTCTTTTCTTCTCTTTTTTTTTTCTTTTTTTTTTTTCGTTTGTTTGCTGTTGTTTTTTGCCTCAATCAATACAACCATTAACGAGATTCCTTAGTATTGCATTTTGCATCCTTGCTGCACATAATTTCTTGTACCAATGACATGCGCACCGTGTGTGCACAGAGAATACCTGCAAGGATTTTTCATTGGCACAAACCTTGACACGGCAAACAATAGTCATTTTCTCCTAAACAAGATTGGTGACCTATTGTTTTTTTGTTTTTGTTTTTTACACTTAGTTTTATTCATTTTAGTCATTGTCCTTGTACTGTAAAATTTTAAAGTGAAAATAATGTCAGAAAAGTTGTCGGGGTAAAAAGCATTCACAGCCATCACTTGGACACAAAACTGTACCCTCAAGATCATGCACCTGAGGAGCATTATTTTTGTTTTGAGTGCCTCTTCAGGATATATGCCTATGCCTTAAAACAAGCATTAAATTGTTCTTTTTGATCAACATAATACTCCCATCTTGTTATTTGTGATTTAACATCAATGTTGTGCTTCCTGTTCTTGCAAAACAAAGCGTAAACCAATGGAATAAACACATCCCAGATGGCACCAGTTTTGAGTAAACTGAGCCAGATATCTCCTAAATGAGGTTGCCGACCTTTTCCTTTTTTTTTTAGTTATTAATAATTACTACTTTTTAAATTGCACAACTTGAGTCGCTATAATGAAGGGAACAATCAGTCAAAGTTTAAAGACAATCTCATCATAATGTCAAGTTCTATTACAAGGCAAATCACCTTAATATATGCTGCAGCATGTTGTTTTTACAGCTGAGCCCAGAATGGTACTTTGCTGAAAGCCTTAGCTATAACCACAGGAATTGTACTTTTGACATTCCTGATCCCTAACTGGCTTCTCACCCCCACATAGAACCCATCTTTTAAAATTCCCATTGTGAAATCTAGTCACGAGTGTCTCTTACGCTTAATAAGGTGCTAATGGCTGTTCAAATTCCCACCAATAAGAAAACAATTCTGTATAACTTGATCTGTATGTTTCCTTGTTTCTCTCTAGACGAGCGATGAGGTGAGTTTTAAACTGACGAGGTCGCCCATCAGCAACTTGCAGTCACGGGACGGGTTTCGACGAGTAGTTCGACTAATAATCGAAACAATAGGAGTATTTTAACCACTAACCTAATTATGGTGACGAATTGGCTCATGGTCAATTCTTGAGGGACAAGAAATTTCGTCTTGTCGAGCAACGGAAGATCTTTCTCTTTGTGATATCTTTCGACTATTACCTAGGAAAAAACATTAACACACTTAAAGTCAATAAGTGCAACGACAAAGGCTCTGCAGTGTAAGCTTTACAACCTTCGCACAAGCAATAGCCAAGGTACCAAATTCACACTTAACTTACTGGGATTTTGGAAGGGAACTTCGCTCTGATTCCAGCAACCTCATCTCTTCTACTTACTAAAATGACGAAAAGGGAAACGATTAGAATCACAACATGCTCACTACCGACATGTAATACAACAATGAAGCTTCCACATGTGAAGATGTGTTGTTTTGACGGAACAGCAAGATAGCTTACCGAAACTTTTGCGCTGTTTAAACGGCTTTGAAGACTTTGTTTCGTTATCCCCCATATTCATAGCGTTAAAAAATATATATGTATATGTGTTTCTTTTTTTCGTCCAAGGAAGTTTCACAACTATAAAGACCCACTTTGCAAAATGTCGCAGAATGACGATGTCGCAAGTACTCTAATCCGGTCGAGTCAAAACTGACCAATCAAATGGCTCAATATATCCTGAAAAATTAAGACTCAGTTTCCTAACGGTCGAAATGATCGACTCACGATCCGGGGCACGATCGAGAACTAGTACCCCCGTCCCCCATCACCCATCTCCCCACCCGCCTCCTATGCGTCCTTATTTGAACAGCTGACCGGTCATTTTAGAGCCTGCGTGACAGACGTATAACCGAAAATACGTCCGTCAAGCAGGCTAGTCATTTTAGCACTAGTCAAGCTAGTGGCCTAAGGAGATTAAAGAAACGAAACCAAGCTTAAAAGCAAAAAGGAAACCAAAAAGCATGGAACCAATTATTTCCAACATACTATTCTTTGATTTGGAAGTTAACAGATATGGCGTTTGTATGTCCGCCAAAATTCAACATCGGATTTTGACATTCAAGTTTCGAATCTTCATTTCTAATATTTGGGGCATTAAACTTTTGTGTTTGACATTTGTTTGTTGGAATTGATCATTCAATTTTCATATCCCACATTCAAGTTTTATATCCGTCACTGAAGTTTTGAATTTGATATTCAATGTCGGATTACCCCGCTAGCAGAGTTTTCTTTCTGGCAATTCTTTTAGGATGTACGAATCGGTCCGCGTCTCTTGTATTTCGCGTGGTCGGCTTGTGGAAGTAAACAAGCCCGTTACCGCTTCCATTAGAATCGGAATATGTCGCGAAATATTTTGTGGTTTGATTTACGTTACCGCCTTGATTACCGCAGTATAGATAAGTATAGATCATAGTTCGCTTTTCAGTTCTACTTAAGACCCCTTGAGATCAAGATCTGTTGAAACTAGAAGACAAGTTAGAGCGAAATTCTCTAGGAAATCAAGACCCGTGAACGTTGGTAAGCATCAGTTTACTTTGTTTAAGATTATAAGATTACGAGAGTTTGTGATTTATACGTTGTAAGTTTGGCTAGATTTGTACTGTTTTCAAGATCTTTTCGATATCACGTGCGTTTAGTTCTGTGATCATTCTACCTATGAAAAACGAATATTTAGGTGATTTCTTAATGTAATTATTTCAGTTGACCGCTTCGATAAGTGCCCGGAGGCCACAAGAATAGGAATACGAAGGAACAATTAAAGAAAGAATCGTAAACCTATATTGGCTTGGTGTCTTCGACTGCGCGTGTAACAACCCGGGAGAGAGGTTTTCATTTCTAACTTGAGCGAAACCATTACAAAGCCGACCACGCGAAATACAAGAGACGCGAACGATTCGTACATGTTAAAAGAATTCCCAGAAAGAAATCTGTGCTAGCAGGGTAATGTCGGATATAAAATTTGAATGTCGAATATGAAAATTGAATGATCAATTCCAGCAAACAAATGTCAGACACGAAAATTTAATGTCGCAATATTAGAAGTGAAGACTCGAATTTGAAACTTGAATGTCAAAATCCGATGTTGAATTTTGGCGGACATTGCAGTAACACCACATAAGAGTGATCTGCGGAGTGAAGGGAGCAACTTAAGCAGTTACAAAGAAGCCTGAAAAGCGAAATCCAAGCTTCAGTGAACAGGATTCGAACCCATCACCCTCGTTCGATTGCGCTGCTTACGGCTCAGTACCAGGCCTCTTTGCTCCGGTGATCTCTCCAACTGCTCTGACCTTTCATGTATTCTATATCATCATGAATTCACCTCCTACGGGATGCGAAATCGCAATTGACCATCAGTTGATGGAGCACTGTGCAGCGCAACCGCATGCTCATGGTCATGGGTTCACTTTCCTTCGCGTTTTATAGGCCTTGATTTTTTTTTCGACGGAACCGGATTTGTTTGCAACTGCTTAAGTTGCTCACTCTACTGCAATCATCACTCTAACTTCCAAACACCCGCATATAAGAACCAAGACTTTTCCAAGTTAGGCTAAAAAGGTTGTTATAAAAATGGTATTTTACAGAAGTTTTAGGCTATCTAGGTTCTTAAATTGGTTCTTATTTCCACAAAAGATATCTACTCTATGACAAGTGCCTACGAGGGACATGTAATTTTTTTTAGATACTTATAGTAATAACCATAAAGCAAAACTACAGCTTATTTTGTTCTTTACATGTATGTCCTCAATGTTCTCGACATGAAATCGTGATATAAAACTGTAACATCTAAAATGTATAGGCCTGCGAAGCCTTTTGAACAAGATCTGTGCAGTTTCAAGTCAGTGCAATTTATTCCAGTCGCCTGAAATTTCAAGTTCATTTTCTAAAATAAGAACCTATTTAATTTTTAGGCTAACGTGGTTCTTATGTAAGGGGGGCGAGTCTAAAATGAAATTTTTAGCCAAACATATCCTTAAATTTTAGGTTCTTTTATGCGGGTGTTTACTCTTTATCCGGTAACGTAAAGTGGCTAAATACACCTAATTGTTCAGCAAGAACCACAAAACCTTTTGGAAGTTTTCCGAGAGATGTTGTATTTAGGCTGTGTTATGCAAGTGTTTTCGCTTTTCGATATTAAAATGCACTTCATTGTATGTAATGAGCAGACGTGTCTGGTGGACAATTGCTGTGTGGGGTGAGACAAGACGTCAGGATAAAGGCGCATAATATTTACTCATCAAAAGAACACGCACGTGAGCATCATCTGACTCGATCTATTTTTAATATAAAACAAGTAATTTTCACAGACACGTAAATTTCTTTGACATGGTAATCTATTCAAACGTGACGGACAACGGCCATCAGTCCATACTCGATTATACTCACCCACCCAGGCCACGTTTGGACCACCACATCGGAGACTCAAAACTCCCCTACTCTTTTTGAACAATGCTCTTTCACCTCTTGCGGAGTTATTTAATTACGAACAAGGGTAGTAAAATGGCACCTGCGGTTCGTCGTACGGTAGTCCCAGACTGGGAATTAAGTTTACCCTTCACGGACTACCATCCTGCCATCCGATCTACTTGTCCTGTTGAAATTTGTTCAATCGTTATCAATGTAATGCGGGTTAGAGAACTATCACTTAAGTCGTCGTTACCCGAGAACACTGTAAAGTCTGACTATTCCCAGTTGTCACTTGTCAATGCAAAGGCGAAACTTTCTCCGGAGTGGTCCCGGACGTCATGCACGCACCCAGTTCATGATCAAATCTTCGGTCGGGCCTCCCACTTAGTAGTGCAGTATATTGACCTCACTGAATCTGAAAGTTCTTAAGGAATACTGGAAATTTAAACAACCAAATTTAGACAACTTAATAATTTTAGCTTAATAATTTTACACTGAAGAAAAACAAATTCGTTTTGTAGAGTCCAGTGTCGCAAATGCTGTTCCGAAAGTAAACTGAAAAAAGTCAACAAAATATGCTGTCAACGTCTTTGAAGGTGAATACAAACTTAACTGAGTCATTTTATAAAATAGAGAATTAATACACTGTGTTTACTGACTATAAAATAAATCAACGTTCTCCCCCAACTTTAGCTTAGTGGAGAAAAGAGAAAAAAAAAACCCGCAGCACTTGAAAACATGGAGCCGGCAGAACTGACAACCATGTTGAAACGTATGAAAATTAATCGGAGAGTTATAAAATAAATAAACCTTTTCATACCCACTTCGATAGACCTTTTCTCGGTAAAATCCGCCATATTCGGGTTGTAGGGAAAACACGTCTAAAATGACAGTGAATGTACGAGATTTTCACCGACTTTGAATCGCCGGAACGCCACCACAAAGACGCGGATTTCCAACAGTTGGCGTTAATACTTTGATTGATAGCATTCATCCAACAGAAAATTAGCTCAGTAAAGGAGGTATGACGCCCGTAAATTGGAATTATAAATATTCTCATGTTGCTTGTAATTTCGCGGCAATTTACATAATTTTCATTGGAAGGACTTGTATGAAATCTTAAAAATACGTTCAAGGTGGTTGTACCTTGAATCCCTCCTCCATACTTTATGAAAATACTGTCAATACAAATGACTTCTAAGACGTTTTCGCGGTCAAAATACCTCTTCCATAGCGGAGTTACACTTTGTTGATCTTGAGGCGTGATTCACCGGCTTAGAGACGATTTGATTGAAAATTTGGGCGAAACCATTGCCCAAGAATTTGAAAAGATCTATTCTGGTTGACGTCCGTCGCTCAAAAACGCCTGTGCTTGAGCTCCCTAATGGTTTATGAGCGGGAGTGGTCTCTAAATTTTCTTGCACGGGCTGTAGCTCCCGATACGTTGATGAAACCAACAGTCTCTTCAAGTTACAGATGGAGTTCCGCACCTTAATATTGTTGCCATCTCTCCTCGAAGGTTTGTTTCGTTCCTGTATTTCACGACTCGGGGTCAACAAGGAAGCCATGCGCATCCTTTGGGCAACAGGCTTCGCCTAGTACACTCTTCTTCTTTTACTTTTATGAGAATCTTTTTTATGAGAACGTCGAGGCTGAAATCAACCAAAATTTTAAGAACGTACTCAGAACATACCTCAGGCTGAGAGTCAGTTAAGAGAGTCAGTCAGTTTTGCTCGTTCTGTAGTATAAACGAAGGGAAATATGTAAAACTGTAGGCAAACAGCAATTTACCCAGATACTTAGGGACATTTTTCTTTTTCAACATTAACAATGTGGTTTTCTTATTGCATGATACACTGAAGAACACTTCAGCTGGTAGTCGAACTCGATCGATGACAAATAAATATCCT
>BLFK01000450.1:55508-75508 GCA_014634185.1 Astreopora myriophthalma | reverse complement strand
ATGTTTCTGTTCTCTTTCTTTTGGTCCTGTCCAAAGGTAACTTCCTTCTCCACCTCCTGAATGCATCGCCTTACGTAAATTCAAATTATTACAGAAAGCGACCAACTAAATATGTCTACAGCTTTAGGACTGATACCTGATTCCTCTAAAAATCATTGGCAATGAAACTTTTACCTCCTTTTAGATAGAAGTCATATATGGATTTGTAAAAATAAAAAAAAAGTGCTTGCTAAGGTGCATGGGTTCCTGAAATGCCTTAGCTTAATTTTTGTTATCGAAGAAAGGGCAGACGCTCCAAAAAAAGTGGGAAGGTTTGAAGTCTGTACTTTAGAAAGCTTTACTTTTGCCTCCTCTTCCTTACTGCTTAACCCTAGCCCCTTGAAAGAGGTCACCTTCACTCCTTTTTTTCTCAACAACTGTTGCAATTGATGCCACAAAAAGGAAACAATACCTTATACGGAATCTACGTCGAAAGTGCGGAAAGTAGGAAGTAAGGAATGTATTTAACTATATATCATTGTGTAATGTCGTCAATGGAACGTTTGTAAAAAGTGAAAACAAAAAAGTGGAAATGAAGAAAAACAAACAAACAAACAAAGAAAAGTTTCAATTTTAAGCCAGTAATGACCCAAAGACAGTAAAACTACCGTGACAGTGCCCCTCTAACGATCGGGCAAAATAAAAATTAAAACTGGATTCAGTGTCGGAGTCGCAAGCAGAAGCGTAAGAATAAACCAGTCACTATACTCGTTCTCGTGCATTGTGATCGGTTCTCTTTGCGACACTGATCGTAAGCGACGGAGTCAGAGTCGGAAAAATTGCTTACGACTCCGATGTTTGATTTTCACTCGATGGTAACGCTGTACTCTTCTGAATACGACTCCAACTCCGTCGCCGTAGAGAAAACCAGCCTTAAGGTTAAAGGTCCGTTTACACAGGCGATTTTTGTCGCGCAAATTGGTGCATTTTTTGTTACGTGATCCAATGCAACATTTGACGCGATTTTAGTGCAATTTGTCGCAGTTTAATAAAATAATACAAAAAAAAGCTCGCACCAAAACTGCGTCAGGTTTCAAGAAAGTTCAAAACCTCTGCGATATCACGGTGACAAATTGCACTGAAGTTTACACGTGGGATTTTAAACTTGCAACTTTATGGTGACAAAAATTGCATCGAGTTTCACGACAAAAATCGCCTGTGTAAACGGGCCTTGAGGGCTATTCATTCCAAAAACAAAATATTAAAATTCCCGCTGGTGGCATTACCTCTTTGATGCTGTCGGTATCTCTCAGAGTGCTGGCCGAGCTAACCTGGTACGGCGAATCACTGCTGCTGCTGCTGTTATCTCGGTTTCCATGCTCACGTCTCCATGTTGTAATATGCCATTAACCGCGTCCTTCATGAGTTCATTGCGACTATCTAAGGAACAGCATCAAAACACTCGTATTATTTATTGCTCGGAACTCGATATGAAACCCCTGTAACTGAGTATGGAATTTATTAAAACCCGGTTCATTTTGAGCAGTGGTTCACGTTGACAGAAAGGGCTCTCGGATTAACTCCAGTCGAAGTCTCTTACTGTCCATGAGGCTGTTGTGAAAACACGATGGCAACAGAAACGTGAGTTTTAAAAAATATTTTAGCATACAGACGCGAGTGTTTTAGTGGACAAAGAAAACACTCACAAACCTAAAACGAAACTACACCCGAGGGGCAAATGCAATATTTGACGTTTTTGCAGTGTAATGCGTGTGAGGTGTCAATGTTCTTTAGGATTTTGTGCTCGGTATGTGACTCTCCACGCATTTGCATTAGCACGTAGTAATGTCACACTTTTGTTTTGGATGAAGTATTTAAGAGCTTTTCTTGCGAGGACTTGTCATTCGACGGCATCTGCCTTTGATCCTCATATAACAACTGTGTTTTGTCTTACTTGGTGCTACCGGATCAATAAACGAGATGTATTGCGACTTGTATTGCTTTCTCACTGTTACATACAAATTATTTTGTTGTCTTTTCACTGCAGAATGATTAGACAACAAAGGAGGACATCGAGGACGTCACTCCCCACTTTCACACCGGTGTTTGTACGGATAATCGCATAATTTTAAGTGAAATTTAGACTAAAGAAACACGGGTAGATTTCTTCAGACTAATTAACAACTGCTCTGAATAGACCATTTTACAGTTGTGGCCGTGTTATTTGTTTCAAAAATGGAAGTGACGCTACCGGTGACCTTCTTTTAATACAAACCTCTTTACTATTCTTATGCAAATGCACGAAGACTAGTTTGCATTACAACAACGCGTTTTTCATAATAAAAGCAGTGCGATCTGTACCAAAACAAGGTCACCGGCAGCCTCGCTGCCATTCAAAGGCCAGGTCACCAAGCAAACAACTATAAAATAGCCTATTTCACGTGTCTGCATTCTGGTTAGGATGAATTGGCATGCTCTTAGGCAATAATATTGGAGAAATTGTTGTAAATCACTAGTGTAAAAACACCCTCCTCTATAAAAGAAAATTGCATTACGGCCAGTGACAAAAAAAAATATTCTCGCACCATCCGTTTGTAAAATACTGTCCGGCAAAAAAATAAATAAATAAAAAATCTGTGTTCGCGTCAGTAATACCCTCGATTCAACAAAACCGACTTATTCTTGAAATGAATTGCTTGGCGCAAAAGCGAAAATTTCTAGTTTGTGAGGCCAAATGCACACTAATGCGCTTTCCTTTGAAAATCGACTTCTTCTTGAAATGAATTGCTTGGCACCAAAGCGAAAATTTTTCGTTTGTGAGGTCAAATCCCCACTAATACGTTTTCCTTTGAAAACGCATACCTTTTGACGCGTTTTCACCTATCATCCACACTAAGGCCTGATCCACACTAATACGTTTTCAAAAGTATCCGTTTTCATGCTGGCGAAAACCAAGCAGAATATTTGCATTCACACTAGCGTTTTAGTATCGTTTTCACCTATCTCTGGAAACTGGATTGCGCATGTGTTAAAAAGTTGACTTCAACAGTCTCCCACGCTTTTTACGTCACCGTTTTCAAAAGTCTCCGTTTTCACTCGACCACACTAGAAACGGAGTGTTTTCAAAAGTCTCCACTTTATAAACCACTTTCGAAAGCCTCCGTTTTCATCGGTGTTTTTGAGCGTTGTACTGGGGTTGAAACCCCAAAACGCATCAAAAATTATGTGTTTTCAAGTGAAAACGTATTAGTGTGGATGAGGCCTAAGACTGTGTTTACACGAACACGGTTTCATTTCTAACCGCACCGTTCTTGATGCGGCTTCGCCTTCCGTTTACAAGATTCCGATGGAGACCGCTACCAAAACTGCGTCATTTTGAAAACGCTGACAAAAGTGGAGCGTTTTGAGAACGATACGGTTTCATCTGTCATGTCGACATGAAACCGGGTTTGTGGAAACGCTGCCTAAGACGGTCGAAGACTTTGACAAAAATGGAGGCTTTAGAAAACGGTTTCCAAAGTGGAGACTTTGAAAACGCATCGCTTTGAATACACTCCGTTTCTAGACTTTTGAAAGCGCGGGAAAATTTGAAAATGCATTAGGCCCAATCCACACTAATGCGTTTTCGAAAGTAGCGTTTTCATGATGGCGAAAACGAGACAAAATATTTTCATCCAGAACAGCGTTTTCGTATCGTTTTCACCTATTCACTCTAAAGCGCTCGAAAACGATGTAAACAACTGGGAACTGCCGGGATTGCGCCTGTGTGAAAGAGTTGATTTCAAAGCCTCCCACGTTTTTTACCTCACCGTTTTCAAAAGTCTCGGTTTTCACGCGATCAAATGCGTTTTCGAAATTTCCCGCGCTTTCTACCTCACCGTTTTAACCCTAGTTAACTTCTTTACAATAGTACACCGGTGTACTATAAAAATTATTTTAAGTCGGGAATCATTTACATACACGATCTTCTTTTTAACTTAAATACAATGGACTCCTATAACTATTTTTCAAACAAAATTGTCAAAAGCAATTTTCTGCAATGGGCGAGCCTCCGTCATTCTGTGCCTTCTCATTTAAAAGAAATCAGCCTAGACAGATTACCCACATCCCCATCACTTATAATTGGAAATAAAATCTTCGATATTAAAGACAAAAAATCAAAAGATTATTACTCGTTGCTGGTTTCAAAAAAAGCTCAACCTCCTAATATTATCCGCAAATTAAAGAGTGATTTTAATTTCACAACCCAACAATTTACACAAATCTTCTCGTTACCACATTTGGTTGCACTTGAGTCATATGTCAAAGCCTTTCAATACAAAGTAATTAATTCTATTCTTTATACTAATAGCAAACTATGCAAAATTGGATTTAGAATTAATGATGGGTGCACTTTTTGTAATGATGAACCTGAGAATTTATATCACCTTTTTTATGAATCTCCTCACTCCAAAACGTTCTGGACTGATTTCGAAACGTACTGGTACATTCTATCGAATGAGCCAATCTATCTTTCTGCACAAAACGTTTTATTTGGAGTTTTATCAAAACAAGGCCCTTTATCAAATTTATTAAACTATTTCATAATAATTGGAAAATTATTTTTGTGGGACTGCAGAAGAAGCCAAACACTTCCTAAAATTCAGGGACTGCAATCGAAACTTAACATTAAATATGAAACTGAAAAAAATATCAATAAACACAGCTTTTTTGAAAAGAAATGGGTACTCGCTCCAATATAATCATTTATGTTTTTTTTTGCATACATCCTTTATTTTGTTGCTCATTGTAATCGTATCATCTGTAATCGTATTATTCTGTAAATAGTGTGTAAATGGATATCGCAAGTTTAATAAGCAATCATATTGTCCGGTAGAGTAAGTAATGCAATTGTATTATTGTAAGTAGCTCCTGTAATTGCATTGTAAGTAGTGCGTAAGTAATTGAATTGTAATGTAATGGACTTTAGTAATTGAAATAAATTTAAAAAAAAAAACTTCTTTACAATAGACACACATCGCCCTCGAGGGAAGGGATGGAAGAAGACTCAACCTTGTTCTTAATCAGTCGCTTATTCAGATCACTAACGTATGGCAGACCGACAACCAAAAGCCGTACAGGTACATCTCATGTCAAGAGAACAAATTTCTCAAGTACACCAAAATGCCAAAGATCAAAATTAATCAAATTTGCCTTTTCTTGTTAAGGCTGGTTTATACGTACGACGCAAGCATAAACACAAACAGCACACGCAAGCGCGGTAGCGTTTTGATCATTAGTACCGTTTGTTAGGACAAAAGACACCAATTAACAAAAAGTTAACGCCTCTGCGTATGTAGCTTGTCCTTATGGTTACGTCGTACGTGTAAACCAATCTTTAACTCGAGCAGTGTATGTGGCTACTGCAGCGGTGGAGCCCTACCCTGTTAGCTGTGCGTTGAGCACAATTCCAAACAAACTGGACTTCCGGTTGAATGGCGCATGAACAGAATTCACCTCCTTTCCTCGTGTTTCACTAAAGATAGTTAACATTGCTTCTGTTCTTTGAAATTTGGTAACCGACCGATCTTTCGAAAATTCCTTCGTTCCCTTGCTTGCGCAAGTAGGAGAAAAGACTTATCAGTTGTTCAAAAGGTAACGCCATTCAGCGGATCAAGAGCTCATATGTAACGGCGTCCATCTTTACCACCGGGTTCGTACCTCAACACAGGAGTAGACGGAGCTATTTTTGCAACACACCTATGGCTGAATGAAATGATCGTGAAGTGCGGGTTAGAAATGAATTGAAGAAGTAATCCTCACACTTTCTGGACAATTTAAGCAATTGCCTCATATAAGCACTTGAAAAACTCAAATGGCTTCAACGGGATTCGAACCCACGACCTCTGCAATGCCGGTACAGTGCCGTTACAAACTGAGCCATGAGGCCACACAGTTGAGAGCAGGTCAATTTGTTGGGCTCATGCGTGTTTTCCCGTGAAAGGAATGATGATGAATGAAATGATTGTGAAGTGCGGGTTAGAAATGAATTGAACTCGACACCACAAACTCCATAAGGCCATAAACTAGACACCTATGGCTATAGAAAAATTTGGTTCCCATGGCAAATCACCCTTTTCCAGTTCCCTCCAACCTCACTTCGTATCTTGGGTGATTTTAAGCTGGAAAAACATCTAACAAGGCCACAAACTCGACGTAACATATTTATGTGCTTGCTGGATCATACAGATAAGGCCCCATTGGCAAATATCAAAATAGAACGCCAAAGGTGGCTAGCACAGCCTTTAATATCAGGGAGGTCTTGAACCCAGTATGTTGTCATGGTAACAGGACTGGTGTGCTCATATTGTGGAGCACATCTAGCAGAACCTTACTACAAAGAAACAAGCATTGCTGATACAAATTGGCTGAGATATCTTTTTTCATCATATTTCATCAAAATTTGGTTGAGTCTGTGACATCATCACTTGGCTAATTTGCACATTTTAAAAACTTGAATATCTCCAGAACAAAAAGAGATACTTGAAAAGAGTAAACAGCATTCTTCTTCTCGTACAGACTACTTGTTTATGTTTTAAAATGGCGTAGATCCGAAAGATGCGAATTTCGTCATAGTAGCAGTTTAAGCAGTTACAAAGAGGCCTGAAGAGTGAAATCCAAGCGTCACTGAACGGGCTTCGAACCCATGACCCGCGTTCGATTGCGCTGCTTGCGGCTCAGTACCAGGCCTCTTTGTCGTGATGATCTCTCTAACTTCCAAATCATTTCGTATCCGCAGTTCAATATATGACCACTCATGTATTTTCTATCAACATGAAATCACCTCCTATGGGATGCGAAATCGCAATTGACCATCTCCCAGTTGAAAGCTCAGTTGATGGAGCAATGCGCAGCACAAGCGCACGGTCATGGGTTCACTTCGCGTCGCGTTTTATAGGGCTTGATTTATTTTATTTTTTTCTGCGATCTGGATTATTTGGCAACTGATTAACTTGCTCACTCCATAGCCTGCGAAGCAAACTTTTCGTACGAGCGAAGATTTCTGTAATCGTGCTGCGGAAAATTGGGGCGAAAAACGGAAATCTTCGCTCGTACGGAACGCTTGCTACGCAGGCTACTCACTCCACTTCAGTCATCATTCTAACTTCCAAATCATTTTATATTCGCGTTTCAATGATGGCATTTCTTATATTCTTTATCGTACCGGCTACAGTAAAATAGTCTTAGGCTATCTAAGTTCTTAAACTGGTTCCTATTTCCACAAAAGATATCTACCCTATCACAAGTGCCTGTGAGGGTAACGTAATTTTTCTCGATACTTACAGTATTAACCATAAAGCAAAACTACAGCTTATTTTGTTCTTTACATGTATGTCCTCAATGTTCTCGACATGAAATCATGATGTAAAACTGTAACATCTAAAACTGATGTATAGGCCTGCGAAGCCTTTTGAACAAGATCTGTGCAGTTTCAAGTGCAATTTGTTCATGTCGCCTGAAATTTCAAGGTCAATTTCTAAAATAAGAACCTATTTAATTTTTAGGCTAACCTAGTTTATATGTAAAGGGGGTCTAAAATGAACTTTTTAGTCTAACAGGTCCTTAAATACTGGGTTCTTATAAGCGGGTGTTTACTGTATCCTTAAAGTATTCGGTAACGTAAAGTGGCCAATTGCACCTAATTGTTCAGCAAGAACAACGAAACCTTGTGGAAGTTTACCAAGCCATGTTGTATTCGGGTTGTGTTATGCATATGTTTTCACATTTCGATATTAAATGCACTTCATTGTATGTAATGAGCAGACGTGTCTGGTTGACAATTGCTCTGTGGGGTGAGACAAGACGTCAGCATAACCTTACACCATTTTCATGAGCCTGCAATAAATCTGTTAGCATTCTGGGCAAAAAGTCTCAACTTCTAATCAACTAGACATCTCAACAACTGGACATCTCGACAACTCGACAATTCAACACTTGCGGAACTCGACAACTCGACAATTCAAAATCTCAACAACTCGACAACCCGACTCGACATCTCGACATTTCGTCATCATGACAAGTCGACAACTTGCATAATATTTACTCACGAAAAGAACACGCAAGTGAGCGCTATCTGAGCTCGATATATTTTTATTACATAACACGTAACTTTCACAGACGCGTAAATTTATTTGACATGGTAATCTATTCAAAGGTGACGGACAACCGCTATCGGTCAATACTCGATTACACTCACCCACCCAGGCCACATTTGGAAGATTGACCTCCACATCGGAGACTATAAACTCCCCTATTCTTTTTGAACAATGCCCTTTCACCTCTTGCGGAGTTATTTAGTTACGAACAAGGGTAGTGAAATGGGACCTGCGGTTCGTCGTAGGGTAGTCCCAGGGTGGGAATTAATTTTACCCCTCAGACTACCATCCCCAGCCATCCCGGCGATTTACTTGTCCTGTTGAAATTTGTTCAATCGTTATCATTGTAATGTGGGTTAGTAAACTGTAACTAAAGTCGTCGTTACCCGAGAAGACTACTGAGAAAGTCTGACTATTCGCAGTTGTCAATTGTCAATGCAAAGGCAAAACTTTCTCCTGATTGGTCCCGGACGTCACGCACCCAGATCATGATTAAATCTCCGGTCGGGCCTCCCGCTTATTGGTGCAGTGTATTGGCCTCACTGAAAGTTCTTGAGGAATACTGGAAATTTAAACTGTTTGATAAACTCTTATTGCCATAGGTACAAAGAAAAAAGATATTACTATTTCCGCATGAGGAGAAAAAATCTTACTGAAAGTCAACAAAATATGCTGTCAACGTCTTTGAAGGTGAATACAAACTTAACTGTCATTTTATAAAATAGAGAATTAATACACTGTGTTTACTGAATATAAAATAAATCAACGTTCTCCCCCAACTTTAGCTTAGTGGAGAAAAGATAAAAAAAAAAACCGGCAGCACTTGAAAACATGGAGCCGGCAGAACTGACAACCATGTTGAAACGTATGAAAATTAACCGCAAGAGTTATAAAATAAATAAACCTTTTCATATCCACTTCGATAGACCTTTTCTCGGTAAAATCCGCCATATTCGGGTTGTAGGGAAAACACGTCTAAAATGACAGTGAATCTACGAGATTTTCACCGACTTTGAATCGCCGGAACGCCACCACAAAGACGCGGATTTCCAACAGTTGGCGTTAATACTTTGATTGATAGCATTCATCCAACAGAAAATTAGCTCAGTAAAGGAGGTATGACGCCCGTAAATTGGAATTATAAATCTTCTAATGTTGCTTGTAATTTCGCGGCAATTTACATAATTTTCATTGGAAGGACTTGTATGAAATCTTAAAAATACGTTCAAGGTGGTTGTACCTTGAATCCCTCCTCCATACTTTATGAAAATAATGTCAATACAAATGCCTTCTAAGACGTTTTCGCGGTCAAAATACCTCTTCCATAGCGGAGTTACACTTTGTTGATCTTGAGGCGTGAGTCACCGGCTTAGAGACGATTTGATTGAAAATTTGGGCGAAACCATTGCCCAAGAATTTGAAAAGATCTATTCTGGTTGACGTCCGTCGCTCAAAAACGCCTGTGCTTGAGCTCCCTAATGGTTTATGAGCGGGAGTGGTCTCTAAATTTTCTTGCACGGGCTGTAGCTCCCGATACGTTGATGAAACCAACAGTCTCCTCAAGTTACAGATGGAGTTCCGCACCTTAATATTGTTGCCATCTCTCCTCGAAGGTTTGTTTCGTTCCTGTATTTCACGACTCGGGGTCAACAAGGAAGCCATGCGCATCCTTTGGGCAACAGGCTTCGCCTAGTACACTCTTCTTCTTTTACTTTTATGAGAATCTTTTTTATGAGAACGTTGAGGCTGAAATCAACCAAAATTTTAAGAACGTACTCAGAACATACCTCAGGCTGAGAGTCAGTTAAGAGAGTCAGTCAGTTTTGCTCGTTTTGTAGTATAAACGAAGGGAAATATGTAAAACTGTAGGCAAACAGCAATTTACCCAGATACTTAGGGACATTTTTCTTTTTCAACATTAACAATGTGGTTTTCTTATTGCATGATACACTGAAGAACACTTCAGCTGGTAGTCGAACTCGATCGATGAACAATAAATATCCTTAACTCGAAACCTCCAATTCATAGAGCAGTTCTTATTTACAACCTTTCCAAAATAACTTCCACACCATCAAAGCCATTTAAGTTTAAGAATATCATAAGACTCAAATCGCCAAACAAACATCATAATGCTCAAATCGCCCAAAAAAATAAGAACGCTCAGCCTGAGTTCCAAAATTATAGAGACGTGGTTATAAAGAGAAAGAGTGTATGCTAGCAACATCTCTGTCAGTTTATCTTTGTGTTCCAACATTTACCTTTCAGTTTGGTGCGTCGTAAACCAAAATCAGTACCAATACAAATCCTATTTTTTTGAAGAAGTATCGCTGGTTTCAGTGCACTTTGTTGTAACTGGCCTTGTGTTATTACACACTGCTAGGAAACTTTGAAATTCATGCACGGAGAGAAACGACACCGAAAAGAAAAGCTTGCGCCATTTCGACTGAGCCGAGTCATCGTCACGAAACGTTTTCAGGCCCGTAAAACTGTTTGCGAGCATAATGTGCCCCAGTAACTGTTGAAAACTTTAATCAGTAGTTTCGTAAAAATATAGCGGCGTACTTCACTTTAAAAAGGCACCGTTTTGGGCCCCGGAGCTCTAGATCTTTGGTACGCAGCCCAGTTCAATAGTTTTAGAAACGCACGCCATCGCAACTCCACAGGAATGAACCGATGTCTCGGAAAGATCAGTTCAGTGGCTACTTGTGTGTCACTAGACAGAGTGGTTTGTTTATTCAGTCCACAAAACATGTTCTGTGGAAGACATTTTCATGTTTTCGATGTTTTTAATTACTTTTCTACACGATGTCAATTGCCATAAAACACACAACCTGACCCAGGATTGTTGATTGTGAACTGAATTTGCCAGCACAAGACGCGGATTCAACAAGGAAACTGCGAAAGCCGGTCACTGTTTCGTCCAGTTCAGTTGAAGTTCTTGTTATTTCACCGAAAACTGACCATGCCATTTAGCAAGATTGTGGCTTTTATTGCCATCGTTTCAGTTCTAGTACGTGAACCAGCTTGCCCTCGAAAACAAAATTGTTTCTCTTTAACTGATCTTAAAATGATTTTCGGTTTTCTTGAAAGGTTCAAAACGATCGTCCACGAGAGGAATTTTGGACGCCGGAAAAACTGACTAGGTCCCGTAGCGAACACGTCGAGTTCACTCACGATCAGCACTTTCGATCGCTGAGTCAACGAATTTTTCGCGTCGTGATACACATGTCTGATGAGAAGTTCAAACTATAGAAGTGTCGCTCGCTATTAACCGCACAAATCTCAAAAATCGCCGTCAATACCGGCTATCAGTCTAGTTAAGAAACACCAGATGTTTACATCATTATCATCTTTATGTAACGCCATTTGTATTTCGTAGACTCTTAAAGCTGCTTCGGAAGCCGACGACGGACAGAAATTCAAACGAGTTCTTACGACAGGATGCACGGTGGGTCATAACGCTTGATGATCACATCAGTAGGTACTCGGGTTCGAGATGCCAGTCCATCATTTTAGCGCTGGAAATTTTTCTGCCAAGAAAAACGGCATACGAAAGGGATATTTGTTGGAGCAGTGATTTCTCAGCCAGAACGTGAAGAACTTCTGGAGTTTCGAAAACGTTCACCCTCGAATTAACTAATCGGTTTCCGGTAACATCTTCCTCGATCCAAATACTCGGGCAAATGCGGCGATATTACATTGTTTGACAGCAGAGGTAAAGACACCCGCAAAAAGGCAATTAAGGAAATGGTGGCAGGTACTTATATTAAAAGAGCTTTATTTTTCTTCGTTCTCTATTTTAGGGGAGCAAGCAAGTGTTCCGTCCCACTTCCTGCTTCGGTTACCTGTTGAAAGGAGCCTCGAAATGTGGCATCTACAGACTTTACGACAACGCAGGAAACAGCTTCCCAGCTTACTGTGATTTCAAGTCCGAGCCTGGTACAGCGTGGACCCTGGTCATGTCTTGGAGTACCAAGCATCGTGCACTGTCTGCTTTCCGATGGACCCCATTCAAGTACGACGCTCCAGTGAACCAGAATGCTCACAACTGGAATCTGTACCGCCAGAGTTTGGCACGAATGAGATCCGTCCAGGGGAACTCCACTCACTGGCGAGCAACATGCAGTTATCCAACTCACGGCGTGGATTTCACAGACTACGTGCGCGGAGCCTTCAAGGACTTTAATATTGTCGATTACGGAGATAACAACAAATGCAAAACAGTGGAGTACATCAACATCCGAGGACACATCGGAATCCATCAAACTGTACCTTTCTGGCAGGGGACGAGCGTTGGTGGTTTTGGTCTACATATCGACAGTACATATACTACCTGTGCATTTAAGGCGAATTCAGGTTCGTTGTCAGGCGATGAAGACAACTTCGGGCATTACTCCTATATAAACCCCAAGTTTCGCTGCACACAGAGAAGCGATTCCAGCACCCAGTGGTGGTTTGGAGCTCATCTCTAAACTTCGAGCGGGACCCGCCCGAAGAAACTAAGAGCAATGAACAGTAGATGGCAAAGATATGGAATTGCCGGGTGCAATATAGTTCAGATCTGGGGTTGGACGTTCAATAAAGATTTTATAACTCTTGATCATTTAAAGAGCGTGCATTTCTTCACGTAGACTAACGCTTCAAAATCGAGGTTTGAAAAAAAACATCAACTATAGGCGAAAAAGAAGTCGGAAAATACTTTGAAGTGGACTTTATGTCCGCGAGGGAAAGGAAACAATTGCTTGAAAGTCAGTATACTCAGATGACTTATGAAATCCTATCAGGACAACAAAAATCCAAACTCTGAAGCGAAAAAACTATTGATATGAATTGATAGAAAGGTAGATCGAGAGAGGGGAGGGTGGGGTCCGGAAGTGACTGGGCACACGTATGTTATGTCTACCGCTCAAATCCAAGAACGCCAGCCCTGAAACCACTTTACACGTGTCCTATCTCAAATAATTTCATCCTTGATAGACGGCAACAAATAAACAAGGAACCACGAGGAAATTACCGTGAAGAAATGGACCCTGATCGCCTTCAAATTGCGAACGCTGACCAATGACCTGCTGCTCTTTTCTCGTGGAATAGCCAACTCCTCGTCAAATGCCCGGGAGGTGGGAAAGGGGGGGGGGGGCGGGGCGGACGGGAGAGAGGAGGAGAGAGAGGGGGAGAGCGGGCATGAGCACTCTTGGATTTGACTGATGCATTAGTGCACACCTGGTTAGATGTAGACTTCTGTACAGTTGGAGAAGTTCCAGTGACAAAATTATAAAGTACAAGAGCCCTCACCCCTGCATGCTTTTAAAACGTGAAATTTTGCGTGGGAACGGGCGTGAAATAAGCATAGGTACAAGTGCAAGAAAACAAACTTTTCCCTTCCTTGTGCTTATCTCACATTTGTGCTGCGCCGAACGGGGTGAAATTAGTATGAAAGCGCAAGTGTCAAAATTAATGGTAGCTCGTTTGCGTTCGCTTGCATATTCTTCATTTCCTCTTGCTTTCTTCTCGCGCGACAACGCCGTATGGTTCACTTTGAACTTAGGCTTTTGCCTATCCACAGAAAATATATATTTTTTTAAGCAACACTTGCAGCAACTGTGATAATCCAAGACATCAAATCTTTATTACAAATAAACACTACTGAGGGTGAAACTCAAAAATCTCCTCCAGATATTGATGATACGTCGCCGAAAGTATCCTGATCAAAAGAGACATGCGCATCACTTCCGACCAAGCTTTCTTCATGAACACTGTTATCAACTGAAGGTAACGTGACTTGAATTTTAGTTGGCTGTTGAGTTTCAATTCCATCTTTGTCCACTTCAATGGTCTCAGTAAGTCCTGCTTCATCGCGGCTTATTCTGCCTTGTTCGCTTGAGGGACCATATGTCTTCTCTTTCTCCCTTATATCAACAGCCCGAGCTTCAGCTCCTTCTCGGTACCTTTGGACAGAGTTTGTGTTCTGTAGTCTTGGCTCTGATGTTTGATGATCTTTATCTTCAACGTAAATGACCTTAGCTTCAGCGCCTTGTTGATGTTGCTGCCTCTGTGGCTGTCTTTGTTCCACAATCGAAAAAGACGAGTCTGAACCGAGAGTTCCCGGTAGCAAGTGCGATGCATGAAGAGAACGGTCGCTGTGACTTGGCTGTTCGTCCGAAGTTTTCGTAGCGTGCTCGGGTGCGGCTGCGACCTCATCCCATTTTGGATCCACAGGCTCTTTAAAGAGTGTGAATTTCCCAGAAAATGGTCGGGGGAGCTTCCTCGCTTTGCCTGAAGGTTCCCACGCTACTACTTCACCCGGTGACAGTTTCCTTGAGACTGAAAATAGAAAAAAAAAAGTGCACTGACTAAATAGGTAAATGAAGATAATAATAATAATAATAATAATAATAATAATAATAACAATAATAATAATAAAATGAGGGCAATGATGATGATGATGAGGAGGAGGAGGATGAGCAGAGTATTGAAAGAAAAAAAACACATCCTGTATAGTGTTTTCCTCAGGCGTGATATAATGCTGCAACAAGAGTCCTTTTATATGCTCACTAATTAACGACGTTTTCCTTTAACAAGGTGTAAATAGATGTCGTGTAAAAGGCCAACATCACCACCGTTCAAAGGAGCGTGGGCAGAGTTCAGGTCCCACGCTTCCAAACAAAGCCTTCAACGGATGCCTTTCAAAAAACATGCCCTCGATGTGGACCTTGCTCATCTAACCCCGCTTTACAAGCGACGATGTGTGTGTGTGTAGTATATGTTACACAGCGCAAAACACTTGCACCAAACTGATAGAACACGAAAAAGACTCCTTTTGAGCAAAGCAGATAACAATGTGCGTGTATCAGCTTACCCAGGAAGTTTACTCCAAAATTCCTCCACTCTCCAGCAGAAAGCGATAAGTCGTTCATTGCACATGCGCGCATTCGCAACTTTCAAAAAACAAAACAATTTTACTGCTCCTTGGGCCTGAGTTTTTCAGTTGCCGAAATGACTGCATGGCTCAAACCATGCAGTATTTACCGCACCGCGTGTCTGATGTGGCGTTTATTCGAGGGCGGCGTTTATTTCAAAATCATATTTCTTAAATCACTGACAACATTCACGGTAGATCATTTGTAAATATTATTTTAAAAAGAAACATGTTTAAAGTTCCAATGTCTCGCTTTTTGGCTGAGATAGAATCGTAAATGTCTGGCTTTGAACGTAAAAGCATTGTTATGCAAGAAAGTAAATTTCCAAGGCTGGTTTAGATGACCGAGTTGTACCGTGTACTTGCGTTTTTCCTACAATCCTCGAATAAAGGCCGCATTCTTCTGATTGGGTGCGGCGTTTATTCAAGGGCGGCGTTTATTCGAGGGCGGCGTTTATTGGTACTTTTGCTTCCATCTCCGGCGTTCACTCGTGGGCGTCGTTTATTTGATTGAGGGCGACGTTCAATCGAATAAATACGGTATATCGATGCGATGCGCCAGACTTCTTTGGGTTTAGACAGTGAAAACAGCGCTATCATCTTGATCGTCAACCTTGACTTGCAACCACGTGATCAAAAATCTCTAGACACACAGATAACACTAACTTTGCTGCGTCATGGTCGCCATGTTGGTGGCACAAACAAAAGGGCCTAATGAGGGAGCCATCGTTTTCGGGTACCAACATGGCGGCGGTGACCTAATCTGCACGCCAAGGATAGATGGGCTTGGAAACCACTATCAATGTCTGAATACGCGTCAAATCATTTTCTAATAAGTTCAGTTGTAGTTGATGAAGCTTGACCAGTAAAAGCGTCATGATTTCTTTGGGCATCCTCCCATATTTCCTGCAAGTAGTTCGTTTTCTAACGCAGCTCACGGTGCTTACATTTAGAGCGCACGAGTAAACTACGGCAAATGGGATTTTTTTTTCTTCACATAAAACATGGCACGCCAATTTTTCAACCAATGCATTTATCACAATCAGGCAAACCATTCAAATTCAGGCAAAATTAAAGTTCTCATGTTCACGAGCAAATGAAAAGGGTCAGACAAAAGTTGCCACAGAAAATTTGATCGTGTGGACCTTGGTCGCGCTTTCCTGAGAAATTATTTACAAGAAGGTGCGTCTATATTCCGGTCAACGATATCACCATCATGATTTCCAATGATAACAGAATCTCACGAACCTATTTCACCGGGTTCCCTTTCGTCGCTGTTTTCTTCGCCGGCGCTAGGCATGCGCACATGCCCTCTTGTCAAGTCTCCTTCGCTGGCGCTGCTGTCCACTGACGGCCTGTAATTCTGAATGCGGCTCAGCAAAACGGCCATTGGATCTCGAGCTCTGATTTCGCCTGGTTCTCTGTCATCAGCGATAGAATCCTGGAAAAAGATCAGAACAGTTTGATCGAACCCATTTTAGCCTTGAAAAGATCTGCCAGAGAGCGAGTCCTATTAATTTTAAGCACGGATAACAAAAGTAACGAGTTAGTAAACTGACAAATACTGAGAAGTTTGTAGCCTGCTAATCTTGTTTAGGTTCCGCCCACCCATCCCGCCCTCACAGAGTTTCCCGCCAGAGTATAGGTCCTTTAAGACGGGATAGGAGTAGAACAGAAAACGGCCAAGTGGCCAGTAGCAAACCGTCTCTAGGGTCAACCAAGTAAACCAACAACTGATTCACAAAAAAGCTTTGCCTACACAACACAGCCAGTTCAATTCGACCTGTTTTGCAGGCCTTGCGAAAAAGGGTCTCTTTTCATTAAGGTTGGTTCTCACTAGCGATCGGCGGACGACTGAGCTAGTGAAAACCACACAACAAGAATCGCCAGGGGAGTCATTTGCTTGACCTAATCGCAAAGATCACAACGTTAAAAGCTCTATCTATTCCGCTCCCACTCTCCGTCGCTTTCGATGTAGTGACCTGCGATCTGGCCGATCTTCGCAGCACTCTCTATAACACTCAGTTCAGCATCAAGCCATAAAGGAAATACTTGCTTGCGAATAGAATGTTTATGCCTTTTCAACCATAAAGCGGTTCAGTAATCGAGGAGGCCTGGGAATTGGGGAGGAGTTATTCCTATTGCAGTGGATGCCCTCCAGGGCTTGTATGGGTCATGTGATCATACAACCTTGCGAGCGTCATTTACTGCCATCTTGTCGCCGATACTACTTTACTTTGTTTTCGTCTAAAAACGCATACCTTTTGATGCGTTTTCAGCTATCACCCACACTAGAACGCAAGAAAGCTCTGATGAAAGCGGAGCGTTCGAAAACGGTTTTTCCAAATTGGAGACTTAGAAAACGCTCCGTTTCTAGTGTGGTCAGGTGAAAAGGTTTTGAAAACGATGACGTACTAGAGAGAATGGGAAATTTGAAAACGTATAGTTAGAATGGTCGGGTGGAAAAGATCTTTTGAAACGGTGCCGTAAAGAGCGTGAGAGACTCTTGAAGTCAACTTTTTAACACATACGCAATCCAGTTCCCAGTTGTTTACATCGTTTTGGAGCGTTTTAGGTTGGATAGGTGAAAACCATACCAAAACGCTAGCGGGGATGAAAGTATTTCGCTTCGTTTTCGCCAAGATGAAAACGGCTACTTCTGAAAATGCATCAGTGTGGATGGAGCCTCAACTACAATGCTAAAAGCTCAAAAGGTAAGCCAACTTGTGTATGCCAAACTTACTGCAGAGAAATGTATAGCTCCTACTCAGACTCAGAAGAAGTGGCAAGATCAGAGATTCTGAGATTAAAGGGGAATGTCTCCAAATCCACAAACACAAGGCTGGTTGAATTTCAGTACGTAAACTTTTACATGGGTGAACAGCAACCAATGAATTTTGACGGAAATTGGAATAAAAGACGACCCAAGCTGCTATTTGTTTTAAGAAAATGGTTTGAACACAGAGGAGTAACAAACCTCGATTGAAAATGATCATCTGGGTGACTGGAGTCCTGAGAAGGACTGTTGTTATTGACTGACGTTTCGACAACCTGTGCGGAAGCCATCTTCAGAGTCAAGTGATCGATTTCAGTCAGTTGAAAATTCAAAAACCCTGGTGAGCGATTCGATTGGTCGATGGATGGAGTAGCCGTTAGTAAACCCGTGATGTGATTGGCTGTGAAGACGTGGGCTGTGATTGTTTGGTTATAGGGTGTGAGTTGTATAATAAACATGCATAACGAACTACGTTTTCGGCCTTAAGGTTAAAGGCCCGTTTACACAGGCGATTTTTGTCGCGCAAATTGGTGCATTTTTTGTCACGCAATGCGATGCAACATTTGACGCGATTTTAGTGCAATTTGTCGCAGTTTAATAAAAATAATAAAAAAATCTAAAAAAGCTCGCAGCAAAACTGCATCAGGTTTCAACAAGTTCAAAACCTCTGCGATATCACGGCGACAAATTGCGCTAAAGTTTACACGTGGGATTTTAAACTTGCAACTTTATGTCGACAAAAATTGCACCGAGTTGCACGACAAAAATCGCCTGTGTAAATGGGCCTTAAGGGCTATTCATTCAAAAAACAAAATATTAAAATTCACGCTGGTGGCATTACCTCTTTGATGCTGTCGGTATCTCTCAGAGTGCTGGCCGAGCTAACCTGGTACGGCGAATCACTGCTGCTGCTGCTGTTATCTCGGTTTCCATGCTCACGTCTTTTCCCGCTGTCTCCATGCTGTAATATGCCATTAACCGCGTCCTTCATGAGTTCATTGGGACTATCTGAGGAACAGCAACAAAACACTCGTATTATTTATTGCTCGGAACTCGATATGAAACCCCTGTAACTGAATATGGAATTTATATATTAAAACCCGGTTCATTTTGAGCAGTGGTTCAAATGCTGAAATGAATTGCTTGGCGACAAAAGCAAAAATTTCTAGTTTGTGAGGCCCCATCCACACTAATGCGTTTTCCTTTGAAAACGCATACCTTTTGATGCGTTTTCACCTATCATCCACACTAAGGCCTGATCCACACTAATACGTTTTCAAAAGTATCCATTTTCATACTGGCGAAAACCAAGCAGAATATCTGCATCCACACTAGCGTTTTTTTCGTTTTCACATCTCTGGGAACTGGATTGCGCATGTGTTAAAAAGTTGAGTTCATGCGTTTTAAAAGTTTCCCTCGCTTACTACGTCATCCGTTTGTGACCACACTAGAAACGGAGCGTTTTCAAGTCTCCACTTTATAAACTATTTTCGAAAGCCTCCGTTTTCATCAGCGTTTTTGAGCGATTCAGTTTTGACGATAGGCGAAAACGTATCATGCAAAGGGTACGCGTTTTCAAACGAAACCGCATTAGTGGGAACGGGGCCTAACTAGTGTGGTGAGATGAAAAGGGAGACGTTTGAAAACGGTAATGAAAAAAGCGCGGAAGCCTTTTGAAACCAACTTTTCAACACACACGTAATCCAGTTCGCGGTTGTTCACGTCGTTCATTCAAAAGAAGCTGTTTTCATGTCGGCGAAAACAAAGCAAAATATCTGCATCCACACTAGCGTTTTGGTATCGTTTTCACAGGCGGCAATTTGTCGCTTTCAAAAATGGCTTTAAATTACATTCAGTAAGCCATCAAGGAAGAAGCAAATCTCACCTTGGTCTTTTCCGAAAACGGTTGTGTCCCACTCTCCTCCAATAGGCAGTTTTCGTTCGGCTGCCAGTTGAACAATGCTCGGTGAAAGAGCAAATTCACCCTCACTGTATATGCCTGTGTGCGCATATGGCTGTATGATAACATAAGATACAAACTTAAATTAGGCTTCCTACGCAAGCTTGAAGCTTTTAACACACCTGCTATCGACGAGGCACTCTTACATTCCGAATCAAACTCAGTATCATGGGACTAACACTGCGTCCTTGAACAGTGTTTGTTTGCACTCCGATGGTTGAGAGCGCAACATTT
>BLFK01000450.1:33676-47091 GCA_014634185.1 Astreopora myriophthalma | reverse complement strand
TAAATTTCTTTACGTTCACTGGCACTCAAGTGAAAAACAATCTTCAATTTAAAAAAAAAAAGAAACAAACATGAACAGACTGTAAGCGAAAAAGGGACTCCATTTCCAGTGGATATCTGAAGGGCACAGGGCTTTAGCGAGGCAATTTACAATGGTTTACAACCGCTCGGCTCAAGAATTCAATGCTTTACCAACGAACCTTCCGCCGCCGTGCGCAATTTTCCGGCGTTCCAAATTCAAATGCGTCGATAACACATTTCATAAGGGGCTTTTGTGGGTAAATTTCCTACGTTTAAAATTCAGTATCCGGTGGAAGAGGAATTGATTAAATACAGTAGTTCACAAGATCTGGGGGTAAAAGTTTAGTCGAGGCTGTGTAACTCATTTAAAGAGTGTGCATTTTCTTAACGTAGACTGACGCTTCAAAATCGAGGTTTGAAAAAACATCAACTGAGCGAAGAAGTAGTCGGAAAATGCTTTGAAATGCACTTTATGTCCGCCAGCGAAATGAGACAATTGCTTGAAAGTCGGTATACTCAGATGACTTATGAAATCATGTCAGTACAACAAAAATCCAAACCCTGAAGCGAAAAAAACTATTGATATGAAATGTTTCGCTGACCAAGTGAAAATAAGTTAGTAATAAGTAATTCGTTGATTGACATGTGATTTATTAATTGACCTCGTGATTGACAGTTAGTGGCGCAATCGCTAAGGAAAGTTAACCCTTTGAGTTCTTATGACACATTTTCCATGTTAGAGAGCAGTCGGTGTTTTTCACCTAGCTAAACTGCACGTCCTGTTCTGCTGACCTGTTTTTTTGCTGACCTGCTTGCTTTTTACTGAAATATTTTGACTGGATAGCGCCACAGAAGTAATATGTTTTGAAACCGGTTGGATTTTGAGTGTTGTAATCTTATATTTCTCGCAAGCAATTTTCATGAATCCCTCGCTATTATTAGATTTCTCAAGAATTGTGTATTGTTTCTTACAGATCGAATAAAACTAAAATTAAAGATTATACGATTCCGTGTCCAGTCATCTATTCGAACCATTTTTCGCGGGCCAATGAATTGATAGAAAGGTAGACCGGGAGAGGGGAGGGTGGGATCCGGAAGTGACTGAGCACACGTATGTTACGTCTACCGCTCAAATCCAAGAACGCCCTGAAACCACTTTACGAGTGTCCTTGTCAACGTTCCAACATCAAATAATTTCATCTTTGATAGATGGGCGCTCTTGGATTTGACAGATGCATTAGTGCATACCTGGTTAGGTGTAGACTTCTGTAGAATGGGAGAAGTTCCAGCCACAAAATTCAAACGTGAAACTTCGAGTATGCTTATCTCACACTTGTGCTGGACGGGGAATGAAAGTTTCCTTGGCACTGAAAACAGAATAAAAAATAAAAAAGGGGGAAGAAGTCTCTTTGTATAAATTAAGTTACCATAAATCAAATTTTTAGCTGGTTCAAATAGGTAAATGAAATGAAGAATAGCGATGATGAAGATGACGATGACGATGATGATGACGATGATGATGATGACGGTGGCGATGGTGGAGAGAATGATGTTCATTTGCCATCAAAGGAAAACGGACTATTGAAAGGAAATCCATACACCTTATTGATGTAAGCGGGTAACTCACGAAGACGCCGCGAACAAAATGGTTCCGCTGGATAACGGTAACGTAGGCTCTGAGGACGATTTGCACTTTTCCTCGTGTTTTACTAAAGACTGTTTTATTAACGATTGTCTTACTAAAGATTTACATTTCGTTGATAATGAATTTACCACAGAAATTCGCTCCGTGAGCTGTGTTGAAATTTTTCGCGGTGCAATTGCCTTTCAACTTCAACTAATATTTAAAATTTTTTGGGACAAAATTGTATCATGTAAAAAAAAATTGTGTCGTTTTTATGTATTGTATCATGTTTATTGGACAGCAGAACACCGCCTATACAAACATGGCCGCTCCTAACTACCAGGACCCGCCAATAGGTCATGTGACCGGAAGTATATGTCACACCTTCCCACCGAGGCTAACTGGTGATTACATAGGGAAATGAGTACCTAAATAGTAGCATCAACGGATAAACGTATAAATGTGAAAAGGTAAAATGTTAACTCCTCAAAACAACTCAACATGGAAAAGGAGCAATGGACAAGTTCAGTTACAAGTTAAACCTGTCAGGGGGCCTTACAGTTCGGCCACTCCTGCTTCTGTACAGGCTCCTTTCTGGAAGCGTCTTAATCAAAGATCGTTCTGGTGATGTAGCAACCGCCACCTCCTCACTGGGTGATTCGCACTCATTAGGAGGGGCAACTTCTGTTGCTGACGTGACACCTTGCTCATCACTCTCCATTATAGAAGTAGACTCCGCTTGTTTTAGAAGGTGTTTCCTGTTCCTTCGCAAGGACGTTCCTGACTCGGTTTTTACGACGTATGATCGAGGAGTGGGAAATATATCAGTGACAACTGCAGGAACCCAGGATCTATTCTCTCGCACTCTTACATTTTCCTCAGGCTCGAGAACGTTTAACGGCTTCGCATGGCGATGATAAAATAAAATTTTTGCCGTTGCTGAGCAGCCACCAGCTGTTCACGTGCATGCAGTGTAACCTTCGGTCGGAGGAGTTCTGCCGTGCTTGGCAATTTGGACTTCAGACGCCGACTGTTTAACATCCGCGAGGGAGAGAGACCAATTCCAGTGACGGGGGTATTGCGATACTCCAGCAAAGCGACATAGGGATCTTCCGCTTTCCTTAAAAGTTGCTTGATTGTTCCAATTGTTCTCTCATTCATACCATTGGACTGCGGGTAACCAGCACTGGAGGTTGTTATCTTGAATCCCCATGATGAAGCAAAATTTTGCAGCTCGCGGCTTGCAAATGGCATATTATCTGCCACCATTTTATCTGGGACTCCATGTCTGGCAAAGATGGATTTTAAATTAACCACCACAGAGGAAGAATCTTGGACGAAAGTAGGCTGACTTCAGGGTATTTGGAGTGGTAATCCACAACACACAGGTAATTCTTTCCTCTAAATTCGAAAATATCAGCTCCGAGCTTTTGCCAGGGTATTCCAGGAAATTCATTGGGAATAAGAGGCTCCTTTTGCTTGTTTCTTCGCCACTCTGCACACTTACTGCAACGGGTGATTGTATCCTCAATGTCTCTTGACATACCAGGCCAGTACATTACTTCACGTGCACGCGCCTTGCTCTTTTCTATCCCTTGATGACTTTCAAGAAGCAAAGCCAGCATTTCCATGCGCATACTCTCTGGGACTATCAGTTTCTCTCCCAGGAACATGAGACCCTCTGCCTCATGCACTTGATCTCTCACATTCCAATAGGAACGAACCGCCTCAGGAACTCTTCTCCTATCTGATGGCCACCCAGATTGTGTTAGTTGCTGCAACATGACGAGACAATTATCCGTCATGGTTGCTCCTTGCATCAGGGATTTAGAAGCCACACTAATGTCCAAATTCTTAACAAGACTGTGCACTAAAACTTCCATATCAGACTGAAGATCTTCATCGATTGACTCATGTGGCAGATAAGCTCTGGACAAGGCTTCTGGAACTGGAATTTTGGCCCCAGGACGGTATGAAATGTCAAGGGAATATCTCTGAAATCTGAGAAGCATTCGCTGAAGCCTGGGGGACACTTGATTAAGATTTTTCTTATTGAGCGACTGTATTGGCTTGTGATCTGTCACAATCTTCATTGGCTGACCATAGACGTACTGATGAAACTTCTCGCAGGCAAAAACTATTGCCATAAGCTCTTTCTCGATTTGAGGGTAGTTCTTCTCAGAAGCTGTTAACGAACGTGAAGCGTAAGCCACTGGGTGACCCTCTTGAAGCAAACAGGCGCCCAAACCATCTTTAGAGGCATTAGCCTCAATCACAATTTCTTTGCCTACATCGAAAAGCTTCAGAACAGGTGCACAGACCAAAAGGGCTTTAATGCCTTGAAAGGCTTTCTCCTATGCAGGTAACCAGTGCCATTCAGTATCACTCTTCAGTAGGACGCGAAGAGGCTCCGATACTGCTGACAGGTTGGAAACAAACTCTCCGATGTAGTTGACTGGCCCAAGAAAACGGCGAAGATCCTCTTTTGTCTGAGGCTGTGGGTACTTTACAATTGCTTTAACTTTGTCAGGCTTCTGAAGACACCACTTAACCAACATACTTTACTTCTGACACCCGGAACTGGAGTTTGTTGGGATTAAATCTCACCTTGTTTTCACGGGCACGGTGCAAAACTTGCTTCAGAACCCCATCATGCTCAATCTCATCCCTTCCACAAATAATAAGATCATCAAAGACCACATGTACACCCACAATTTCTCCAAATAATTGATCATTAAGCTTCTGGAAGACCTCTGGGGCCGACTTAATTCCAAATGGGCACCTTAGGAAGCGATAACGCCTAAAAGGGGAATTGGAAGTGCACAGGAATGAGCTTTCTTCATCCAATGGGATTTGCCAAAAGCCATCTTTCTTATCAAGAATTGAAAACACTTTTTTGCCGGTGAGCCTCGACGCAACTTCATCTGTAGTTGGGATTTTGTAGTGCTCGCGTTTAATAACTTTGTTCAAGTCACAGAGGTCCAAACATAGGCGGAGGCTTCCATCTTTTTTCCCAGCGATCACAAGGCTATTCACCCAGTCTGTGGGTTGATCCACCTTAGAAATGACACCATTTTTTTCCAAACGATCTAGAGTTTCCTTCAGTTTTCCATGCAGGCTAAAAGGTACTTTGCGAGGTGGGTGTACAACTGGAGTGGCATCTTGTTGTATCTCAATATAATACTCTTGGGGCATACATCCGAGGCCCTTAAAGACATCTTTATAATCACGTAGAATCGCCTCTCTTGAAGACAAGCTCTCAGTCAAGCTATCAATCTTCTTTACTAGGTTGAACCCAGTACATGCTTCCAATCCAAGGATAGGGACTGACGCCAAATCAATGACATAAAAATCCAGACTCAGTGTTCTTTCACTGTGCAACTGAGACGGACTTTGCCAACTGGGACAACCCTATGGTTGCCATACGACGACAATACTTCATTGGTCTCCTTCAGCTTTCCACGCAGTAAGAGGTGGTCATAAATTTGACGATGTATAGTATTAGCTTCAGCACCAGTGTCTAACTTGAATTCGACTAATTTTCCACCAACTTCCACTTTGCTGTGCCAGGCCTTTCTATCCACTATATTAATCTCTAACTCTCCAATAAAAAGCTCAGTATCCACGTCTTCATTTCTTGTATCTCGTGGAGAATTGGCCAAGGGAACCACCGGTGCGGCAACTGTGTGTACCTTACTAGTGCGCTGACTGCACATTTTAGCAAAATGATTCCTTCCATCCCAGACAAGACACGTTTTCCCGAACGCAGGGCACTGCTTGAGACCACGCCTGCCACCACACTTGAAGCAATTAAAATGAGTCCCATCAGGCTGACACCGTGTAATCTCTTGTTTAGAACTTTTAGAAACTGCAAAACCTGGCTTTTCGGTTGGCTGACCCCTGATTTCCTTGAGCTGACTCTCGGTAACTTCTGCCGAACGGCAATGAGATAAAGCCCTCTCTAGAGTTGATTTGTCTACATCGATGCGGAGCAATCGGCTCTGAACTTTCGCATCTCGAATTCCGAACACTAAAAGATCCCGGACCATTGTATTAGTAGGTTCAGTGAACTCACAGTTCTTGATCATTCTTATCCTCGTCCCGCTCAAATTCAAAGATGTTAAACGCCTCAAGACCATCCTCCCCGATGTAATGGAGCAATATAGCAACTCTGATCAGCTTCGGTCGCCTTCAAGTACAGCTCAAAACGCTGCTTCCACCGCTTCCAATTTTCACTAGTATTTCCTTCCAAACTCAACGGGCTTGGGGGCTTGAATTGTTCCATTTTCACTCTTTTACCGCTGCCACGATATCGTGTTTATTGAGCAACAGAACGCCGAGGACCCGCCAATAGGTCATGTGACCGAAAGTATACGTCACAGTTTTTGTTTGTTTGTTTGTTTTGTTTTTCTTTATCGTTACGAGGTCTTTTCTTTATTTTTTCACGATTTCTACCCTGTCAATTCTTTTTTCTAATTTACACAGAAATGGACGGATGTTGCAAACTTTGGAAACGCTTATAAAGAAAATGTAGATCTCTAACTTAGTTTGAAAGACATATCTAACAAAAAGTGACTGTGAAGAGGTACGTCTTTGAAGGGTAATATTTGCCGTGGCCAGTGCCGTAACATGGGGAGGGGCCGGGGGGGGCGGATCCCCTAGGACCTCGCGCCTTCGGCTCTCGTGATGTGCCCCCACCCCCTCTCCCATTAAATTTAACCCTGCTACGGCACTGATGGCAACACATATGAAGTCATATATTATCTTGAACGAAACTTTAACAACCCTGTCAAACGATTAACTATAATTGGTTTGGGTGACCATAAACGTAAAATTTTAAGGCTGGATTGTTGTGACAAGATAAGCTGTAACAAAGCCTTAAGGCTGGTTTGCACCTGCGATATTTCATGCAATTTTTGTCGACTTTGTCGCGGCGACTTTCATCACGCGCTCCGTGCTGCAACTCTTAAGTTGCCACTATGACGAACAGAGTTCGCATGTCTCCTATCTAAGCCACTTTAAAAGATAAAGAAGTAGTCTGTGCGGGAAGATTGCTGTTTACCATTTTTATGTACCTCTTCTTGTTCCAGAGACATTCAAGTTTTTAGAATATGCAAATTAGCCAAGTGATGACGTCATAAACTTAACCCAATTGTGATCAAATATGATGGAAAAAGATATCTCAGTCAATTTGTCGGAAATGCTGATTCTTTGCAGTAAGACTCTAGTAGATGTGTTCCACAATATGACCATACCAGTCTTATTAGCATGGCAGCATACTGGGTTCCAGACCTCCTGATATTAAAGGCTTTGTTACCCACCATTGGCGTTCCACTTTTATATTTGCCAACGGTACCTCATCTGCGTAATCTAGCAAGCATACAAACATGTTAGGTCGAGTTTGTGGCCTGGTTTAATGTTTTTCGAGCTTAAAATCACCAAAAATATTGAAAACAGGTTGGACGGGACTGGAAAACAGTGAGTTGCCATGTGGACCAAACTTTTTATATAGCCATAGGTGTGTTGCCTGTAGAACTATTAGCCTACCATGTTTCAATGGTCCCTACGGCAAATTGACCGAGAAAAGACGTGGTGGAAAAGACGGGGCCCAGGGTGCTGGAGTGCCAGAGTGCCTGGGTGCTGGGTGACGGGGTCTGTGGAAAAAAGGGGTGTCTCAATAAACTAAATAAGGAAAAGAACATGTGAACACTGCTACTCTAAAAACACCCACTTTAATGGGAACTTAACTGGAACATTTGAACCGAAATCTAGCAGTAACATATTTTGCTAGGAAATTGGTTCCAGCGGTTGAAAATGCAATATATATACAGAAAAATACAGCGCGACGGTCTGGCGCAATATTCTTTAGTTACGGGAGGAATCGAACATCACATTGAGTTGAGGCCTCATGGAAATTGCAAGTCGCGAAAGTCTAATGGGTACGTTAGAACGTGGAGTAGGACCAAGTCTTTTCTCGAGTTAGCTTTGCAAGATTTAAATCCTCGAGCAGTAGTTTACAAGGCACGAGTTACTGAAGAGCTTGTGCACCTGTCCAGCTGCCCAAGTTTAGGACAACTCCCTAGGGGGTGACAGCAGATTAAAGATTTTGGCCGATCGTGTACCTGTCAAGAATATTTCCGGAAAAGGAAGACAAGACGAAACGAAAGACAAGCAAAAGACAAGAATGGAGCGTTCATTAGAGTTGTGAGAGTTGCTTCAGAGCTCCTATGTATTCTGACAACAGATAGACAGCTCAACGACCTTGTGCGATTTTGCTGTGATCCAACCGAGTTCAGACCCTTTACCGTAGATCCAACTTTTGACATTGGTGATTACAGTGTTACTCCTATCACGTATCAGCACTTACTGTTATGCCTGGTTTCCATATGATCGCTACCATCGCTTCAATCGCCGAAAAACAAACGTGTTCAGCGACCCCAGCGATTGCAGGGATCATATGTAAACGCCTTGGTCTGCCACCGCAACGATCGGAGCGACTGCGATCGCTGCAATCACTGAGATAGAAAATTTTCTAACTCGGCAATCATGGTGATCGTAGCGACCGAAGTTTTTCAAATAGAAACCCCTCTCCAAAGATCGTCACGATCGTAACGATAGAAAGATATCCCAGAGAATTGCCTTGCTTACCTGAAGAACTCTCTGTCACGGATATGAAGCTCGCTAACAAGAGTATGATAGGCACCAAGTTCCTCTCTCATTTGAAATATCTCTCGAACCCAAAAGCTATGTTTCCGTTTTCCCCTGCCCTTTCTTCGTTTCCTTTGGCAAATGATAGAGTGAACGAGAAAATAGCAAGACTCGAGCAAGAGTCGTTTGTTGACTGCCGCCATCGTGGATTGAATTTGGCGCCAAGATTTAACTTGACCCCAGGCTTTAGACCTGTTTCCGCAGCGATCGCAGCGATCAAATGGAAACAGGTCTTCACAGCGAATGCAACGATCGTGGCGACCGTAGCGATCATATGGAAACCAGGCCTTAGAGAACAGACGTGATGAAAAGCACCCGTCAATGATAGGTCCTATACTTGTGCATGAGAAGAAAACAGCCGAGACGTACTCCATATTTAGTAGCACACTAAAAACACTGAATCCAGGCCTGAGCAACATTTTATCACTTGGAACAGATGGCGAAAAGGCTTTCCTGACAGGCTTCAAGAACAACTTTGATAGAGCCACCCATCTCCTTTGTGATTTGCACTTAAAGGCGACCGTTGAGACCAAACTTCAGGAATTTGGCATCATTTGTAAACCGAAAGAAATTATTATCGCAGGTATCTTTGGCAGACGTGTAGGAAGTGTGTTGGAGAAAGGCCTCGTGGATGCTTCAAGCAAAGCCGTGTTTGTGAGGCAACTCGGACAGTTGGAAGAGAAATGGTCAGGATTGCATGACATGGGACAACGAAGAATTTGTAAACTGTGTGATAAGAGCCGGACTTGGATGTCCCCCAGAAAGGTTTGCAACCAATAGATCAGAAAAAAAAAACAGTTTATTGCAAGAATTCGAATCCGAGCATTGGGCAGTTTTTCATTTATCTTTGACAGTATTGTCTGTGGCAATACTCTTCTATATCTCCACCTCCAAGAGAATGGACTTGCCAAGAGCAGCTATTCAGAAAGCCAGGAAATGCTCATTTTCATTATCATGTCCAGTGTGTACAACGGTAAAAACCTTTTTTTGAAGGCAGGTAGTGTTCAGTTCCTCTAGAAATCGAAACTTTGCTGACAATTACGCTCAGGCAATACTTAAGGAATAAGCTAGGTATCCGAGTCGCGATGGACGAAACTCGATTTGCAATTTATTCTACACACTTTTTTATACTATACTGATTTTCCTAATATTTTCATGACTTTCAACCTGTCGCTAAATATGTTAGAAAACGTTACTGTTGGGTTCCCGTTCAATTGCTCCAGTTAAGTTCCCATTGAAGGGACGTTTTAGAAACAACAACAACAACAACAACCTTTGTTTCTCCTGATACACTAAATAATATAACTACCTTTGTTGAGTAAAGGATAGCAGGGCTGACTACCTGGAATAAGTATAAGGTTAAAGAAATGGGTAGCCAGTTTCGCGCATATGTATTAATACAAATTTAGGTCGGCATACACACATTCACACATAGTTTACACACAAACAAAACACAACACAAAACACAAAGTGAACATTGAAGGGAGAAGTACTTTACTTTAAAAGTAAATAAGAGAATTCTAGGGCGAAAAAGAACTTTTAGCTAAGTAACAGGGTGATAATCATTAAACAAATTAAATTGAATAATTAAATTAAATAATTAATGTAGAGCAGTTTTACAAATCTAATGAATGTAATACGCAAGAATAAAAATTCTAATATCTTTCAAAATATCGATCCTTTTGCCTTTTCTTGAAAACAGATAATGATGATGATAATTTTATGTCATCTTCGATAGTATTCCAAATTCGGGCCTTGAAAGCGGATATTGAATTTAACATAGTTAGTCCTAGCATAGGGAAGATAGTAAGACTGTTTTGATACGAATTTAGTATAATAGTTATGCACATTTGTTACTCTAGTGAAGAATGAATAGAATGTAATGTGTAGGAGGTGATTATGGAATTTGTACATAAAAATAGCAATGTTAAATGTCACAAGATCAAAAAGCTTAATTGCCCGAAGAGATTTGAAAAAAGGACTTGAATGACTATCAAATTGATAGGAAGGGATAATATGCATTGCTTTCTTTTGAAGTATAAATACTGGCTTAAGAGTTGTTTCATGTGTATTTCCCCAAATAATAATGGCATAGAAACACTGCATGGAAAGGATAAATTAAAGCATAACATAGTTTCATCAAGATACTTAGGTCAACAAAATGTCTTATTTTGCACAAGATGTCAATGCTTCTTCTAATTTTTTAACCTATCAATTCTATTTGTTTTTTCCCTATTTTGAGTGTGAGTCAATCAAAATGCCAGGATACTTAATGCAATATTCCCTTTTCAACTGCTTATTACACAAAATGAGATTAAAAGTAGGCTGTAACTTCTTTTGTGTTGTATGGAAAAGGATATAGTTTGATATAGTTTAAGGATATAGTTAACTGACTGACTGCGGTTACTAGTCACGAGGCTCCCCGAGTTCAACCGCATAGAAAATGTCCCAGACGTCGGGCACCCGCTATCAGTTCATGATCAAATCATTCTTGGTTGTGCCTCCCCTCAATGGTACAGTGTAATGATAATCAAACATGCTGCTAGTCCATGACCTATTGAAATTCCGAAGGGCACGTCTACCCCTCAAGTGCCGGTTAAACGGTTTGATGCCCATTACGCGTGTAATGGCTGTTTTCCGTTGCCCCGCGACACTTTTGACCTGGCTCCTTTCTGCAGTTGTCCTGAAATCACTTATCAAAAGCTAACAGTGGCTTGGATGAGAACGCTTGCAATATTCTGGTAACGAAAGGCTTAGATGTTAAGCATCATCCAATGCCAGTTTCTGGCCCAACTCGGAGGTTTGATCGTATATTAAAGCGCACCTGCCCCCATCTTTGAAATGCAAGACCGGAATGAAGCCCGCCAATATTACCGTCAGCGCTCGCCTACATACAGTGCTCCTATCGGGCGACATACACCAAAATCCAGGACTGGAGACTCATTTTTGCATTAAAAAACACAAATAGAAGTAATTCACGAATTGGTTTTGGTAGCCAGTCAGGCAGCAAAGCAAGTAAACGAACCCGGCGACAAGCGCGAGAAAACGAGTGTGAGTAAGTCGCAATTGGTTTTATTTTTGCAACTAATTGGTTAACAATTCCGTGCGAGTTTTTTAACCCAGTAATAGAGCAAACCAAAACGAAAGCAATAGCAATCATTCTGTTATCGGGAGCAGAACAAATAGAAAGTTAAAACACATTTTGGAACAATGAATAAGGAACAACGAACTAGCCTATGTTGGTGATCAAATTCGCCTACGTAGGCGAGTTGACCAGTAGGCGTAGACGAGTTGGCGTAGGCGAGTTTGTACGTAGGCGAGTTGCCGGATACCCTGAGAGCATCCTCCTCGCTATGTCTCAAGAGTTTTCACTTGTAATATTATGGTTCGGATGACGGTGAATCTTTTAGCAATTCATGCTATTCTGCTAACAACAACGGGCGAGATGAATTAATTGGAACAAGTGAAACATTTTCTTCACTATGATATCCGGCCCGAACTAATTGAATTTGCCCGCAGAAACGAAGGCCTTCAAATTTTGAACCAAAACATCTGAGACCTGCTGTTAGCAAACAAGGATGGCATCTGTCAAATAAAGGACGGTTTTAGGAATTTAGATTATCTTTTGACTCTTTTCGCTCAGTGAAAGTCATCTTTCCGCTGATAATGTGGCTGAAGCACAAATTGAGGGATACACTTGCAATGGAAAGGCTACGAGTTCAGGTCCGGCAAGGTGACGGTGTCGGGGCTTACGTCTCTTTATCTCTACCCTATCACAGACGAACGGATCAGAGGATATCGAATGTAACTGGATTGGATTTCCTGATTAGGTCTGTCGCGGGGAGAATTATTTACCCCCCGCCAGGTTCTTTAAAACGTCTTTTTTGCTAATTTCAAGTGCAAAATTGAATCGATGCTTTCGACATTGTCATCAGAAAACATAGAATGTATTCTTACTGGCGACACAAATTGAGCCTATCTGGTGCAATCGGATCACAAAGAACATAAATCGATTTCAGCCTCCTTCGGTTTCAAAAAACTGATTTCATCCCCCACAAGAATTACGCGCGAATCCAAGACTCTGATTGACATCATTTGCAGCAATGAGGCTGATTACTGAATAGCAGCGATCACGACTTAATTTGTTGTGCTCGCAAACTGAAATATGACAGTAATTTGTAAAACATCCCAGAATAATTACGTGCCGAAACTTTGCAAACGACGATCCTAACATAAGCTATTTTGCGAATAGCTTAAATCCGTGAACGTTGAACAAGACGACACATCTTCCTGCGTCAATAATGCCTGGAGTGTTTTTAAGGACATTCTTCAACAATGTATCGACAAACACGCTTCTCTCATCACCAGCAAAAAAGTGTTAAAACACGGCTCTGCCCGCAGTTGACTCAAGAAGTCAAGAGGGAGATGAACGTGAAGGATGGCTTACTTGAAAGCTCGTACGACTCGAAAGCCCTTAGGCCTACAGTGGAAATGCCTGGTCTTCCTACAAGAGGCAACGCAATAGTGACAGGCCTGACTTAGAACTGCGACGACAAATATCATCAGGATGTTCTAACAGACACTGCTGCAGGACTCCCCTGATTAATTCTGGGTAGCCATGGTAGCCATAGGTAAACTATATCCAACAAAGTTACCGTTAGAGCCAGGATCAGCTTTCTGATAAACTGAACAAAGTCAAACTGATAAGAGTTTCATTTCGAACAGTTTCTGCCACTAATTATAATAATAATAATAATAATAATAACTTTATTTAAGTCTCAGTTTATCTAGCCGAGCACGAGTGCTCTACTAATTGGGGAGACTACAAATCAACTGAAATCAGAACAAATCAAATGTTGTTTTTTTGTGGAGAGGGGAAAACCGGAGAAAAACCTCTCGAAGCAGAGTAGAGAAACCAACAAACTCAGCCAACATATGACGCCGAGACCGGGAATCGAACCCGCGCCACATTGGTGAAAGGCGAGCGCTCCCTCCACTGCGCCAACCCTGCTCCCCATAGCAGGGTATATGTTTCACTAGCGTCGTCATCACACTAAAACGAA
>BLFK01000450.1:18676-28676 GCA_014634185.1 Astreopora myriophthalma | reverse complement strand
AACGCTCCTGCACGAAACCGAGGAACGCGGCCGAGAAAATGACTCAAACTGCTGAGCAATTTGGTCTCGTAGGAACAAAGGATCAAGCTAGAGTCAAATTTTATGGCCAAGAAGATCGATCAACCTGATTAAACCTGAGTGGCAGACACATCGAATTCTATCAGCGCATTTTTATATATGTAAAAAGCTTTTCGCGTCTTGATATCAAATGAATATCTAACGACAAGTTCAAACTATAGAAGTCTTGGTCATCACCGTGATTATTAACCGCCCTTAAAGATCTTAGGAATCGCGGTCAATACCACGTATCCGTCTAGTTATGGAATACAAGATCTTTAGATCAATGTCTCTTTAAATAACGATTTCTATTTTCTAGAGCTTTAAAGCTCCTTCGAAAGCTGACGACGGACACAAATTCGAACGAGTGATTACGCCAGGATGCAAGGTGGGACATAACGTTTGATGTTCACACCTCCTTACTGGTTCGATATGCCAGTCGATGATTTTAGGGAGCGAAATGTTTGTGACAAGAAACGGCATCGGAGAGGGAGTAAAATTTGTTTGAACAGTGATCAGTCGATGGGTTGACCCTTATTATTATACTGATTATCATTTGCTTTCCGGTAAAGTCCTCCTCCATCCAAATACTCAGGTAAGTGCTAGGATATTATATTCTTTGACAGCACAGGTAAAGAAAGCCGTTAAACGGAACATGGACAAGGAAACGGAAACGACGGGACAAAAAACCTCTGCTGGCAAGGCATTAATATAAGGAGCTTTAATTTTCTTACTTCTCTATTTTAGGGTGAGAAGCAAGAAGCGTTCCGTCCCACTTCCTGCTTCGGTTACCTGTTGAAAGGAGCCTCGAAATGTGGCATCTACAGACTTTACGACAACGTAGGAAACAGCTTCCCAGCTTACTGTGATCTCAAGTCCGAGCCTGGTACAGCCTGGACCCTGATCATGTCTTGGAGTGCTAAGCATCGTAAGCTGTCTGCTTTCCAATACACCCCATTCAAGTACGACGCTCCAGTGAACCAGAATGCCCAGAACTGGAATCTGTACCGCCAGAGTTTGGCACGAATGAGATCCGTCCAGGGGAACTCCACTCACTGGCGAGCAACATGCAGTTATCCAACCCACGGCGTGGATTTCACAGACTACGTACGCGGAGCCTTCAAGGACTTTAATATTGTTGATATGCGATATCCCTCTAATTGCGAAAAAGTGGAGTACGTCAACATCCGAGGACACATCGGAATCCATAAAACTGTACCTTTCTATCAGGGGACCAGGGCTGGTGGTTATCTACTACATATTCAGAGTTCAAGTACTTACTGTGCATTTAGGCCGAATTCTGGTTCGGTGTCAAGCGAGGACAACTTCGGGTTTTACGGCGCTATAAACCCCAAGTTTCGCTGCACACAAGGAAGCGATTCCAGCACCCAGTGGTGGTTTGGAGCTCACCTCTAAACTACGCGCCGATCAAAGCACTTCACACCTCACGACTTGATTTACAGACTACACTAGTAACTATGAACAGTAAAGATACGAAATTGTGTCATAGAATTCACAAGATCTAGGGCTGGAAGTTTAATAAAAATGTCAAAACTCTTATAAAGGTAACGGATTTATTAACGTTGACTGGCGGTAAAAGCGATGTCGTGTTTAATCATTTAAAACAAAACATGAGTTTCAAGTTGCAAGTTTCAAGTTTATTAAAGATTAAAAGCATACAAAGTAACATAGGCACTGCTCGCAGTTAGCTACAGTTATTGGAGGCGAGCAGTGGCTTTGACGCATAACAAATAACAACAGATCAACCTAACAGAATGAAAATAGTAACTTACAATACAATAACAGGCAAAACAAGAGAATCGAAGATACATTGAGAAAGAACTAGGCCTAGATATATACAGTTAAAGAAACGAAATTTACGATAAGAGAAAATTACTTAGCCTATTACTTAACAAGATTTAGAGTAAAAAGTTACATGACTTTGAGTACTTAAGTTAAGCAAACATAGCCATAGTAGGAGAACAAAAAAGAATATATATATATATATGTATGTACAAGTAAGTCAGATAATATTGACAAGACTGAGCGGGATGAATTATGGATTATGCAAATATAATACACTGAGTTTACAAGATATTTTCATTTTTGATCAAATAAGGTAAGTCAATGTAATCGTCTGCTTCCGAGAATTTTTGAAGAATCAAATTATGAATTTTGCGTTTAACATTCGTTTTGGGTGTGTCACGCATTTCAACAGATAGGCTGTTCCATGAACAGGCTGTAAGCGAAAAAGGACGCCATTACTAGTGGATGTCTGGATATCTGAAGGGCAAAGGGCTTCGGCAAGGCATTTGATAACAATTTCCGCCACCGGGCGGAGAAAAGCTTCAAAAGCTTCACTGATAAACGAACCCTGCACCCCTTTGCGCAATATACTTTTCCGGCGTTAGAAATTCATGTGTCGACAACACATTTCATATTTTATCATGAGTCTTTTTGGCGTAGTTTTCCTGCATTCAAAATTCATCGTCCGGCAGGGAAGGTCTTGATTGAAACAATATGGCAAGCTGTGAAATTTACAAGAGATAATCCCATCCGTTGTTGCTTAACAGTGAGGCGGGTGAAGCTGTTTACAGTGAAGGGAGGAAGATCTCACAGGGCGGATCATCCTCGCGCCATATGTTTTCCTGTATTTAGTTTACAGACAGGAAGTTGAGCTTGGCCCTCTCGCCAGGATGTTTCTAGCGATGGCATCTTCCTAGCTCAGAGATCGGCAAGATTCTAGCGCTTGGAGGAGCTAGCACCAAGCAAACTGCTTTCGCCTCGAAAGTCCTGCTGCTAGGCACAAAAAAAAAAACAAGGAACGCTGTGGTCGGGCGTTGAGCTCATTGATTTTGCAAATTGCTCGAAACACTAACCCTTCCCGAAATCCCTGCATGTGAAAGAAACCAAAAATTGTTTGGTTATCAACTTCCCAGTGCTAGCCGGATGTTCCGGCATTCATGCAAACAGCGGCGTCATATCTAGTCCGGTGTGTGGGGATAGTTTATCCTAGCTAGTAGCTCTGTTCAGCGAGACGTGAAGTCAAACCGCTGACCAGAGGCTAAAGGAAGTACTCAAAACTCAAAACAAAGTTCATTAGCAGATACCTTCAGTTCTTCCGGGTTACGTACACGATCTATGACAAAAGCCTGAGCTAGGACTTTTCAGTGTGGATTTACCAACGAAGCTATCACGCCGAAGGTTTTACAAGTTCAACTAAGTCTGCTTTTCACCGAACCCTGGCCATGGCATTTAAGAAGACCGTGGTTTTTGTTACCGTTCTTTCTCTAGTACGTGGGCTCGTCCCGGCTCCAGCGAAAACAAAATTAATCTCATCATTTTCGGTTTCTTGAAAGGTTGAAAACGCTCCTGCACGAAACCGTGGTGAAAGTTTGGACGCCGCCGAGAAAGTGACTCAAACTACTAAACAATTTGTAACAATTTGTCAAAGCTTGTAAAAGCTTCCTGTTCTCTCCAGCAGAAGTGGCCGGCTTGGCAGAGATGTTTCTAAAAAGCCTTACGGTGTATGAGGCCAACTAAGCAGAAACAGCCGTAAGTCAAAAAGGAACTTTGCCGAGCGCTAGAACATGTAGATGTAGATGTAAATTTGGTCTCGTGGGAACAAAGGATCAAGCTAGAGTCAAATTTTATGGCCGAGAAGATCGATCAACCTGATTAAATCTGAGTGGCAGACACATCGCATTCTAACAGCCCATTTCTATATATGTAAACAGTTTTTCGCCTCGTGATACAAAATGAATGTCTAACGACAAAGTTCAAGCTATATGAAAGTATTGCATAATCGTTACCGTCCTTAAAGATCTTAAGAATCGCCGTCAATACCACGTATCCGTCCAGTTATGGAATAAAAGATTGTCTCCTCCTTAAATAGTGATTTGTCTTTTCTAGAGTTTTAAAGCTGCTTCGGAAGCTGACAACGGATACAAATTTAAAAGAGTGATTACGCCAGGATGCATGGTAGGACATAATTTTTGATGTTCACACCTACTTACTGGTTCGAGATGCCAGTCGATCATTTTAGGGAGGGGAATGTTTGTGGCAGGAAACGGCATCGGAAAGAGAGTTAAATTTGTTTGAACAGTGATCAGTCGATGGGTTGACCCTTGTTATTAGACTGATTATTATTTGCTTTCCGGTAAAGTCCTCCTCCATCCAAATACTCAGGTAAGTGCTAGGATATTATATTCTTTGACAGAACAGGTAAAGAAAGCCGTTAAACGGAACACGGACAAGGAAACGGAAACGACAGGACAAAAAACCTCTGCTGGCAAGCTATTCATACGAGGAGCTTTAGTTTTCTTACTTCTCTATTTTAGAGGGGAGCAAGGAAAAAGTGTTCCGTCCCACTTCTTGCTTCGGTTATCTGTTGAAAGGAGCCTCGAAATGTGGCATCTACAGACTTTGCGACAACGCAGGAAACAGCTCCCCAGCTTACTGTGATCTCAAGTCCGAGCCTGGTACAGCCTGGACCCTGGTCATGTCTTGGAGTACTAAGCATCGTAAGCTGTCTGCTTTCCAACGCACCCCATTCAAGTACGACGCTCCAGTGAACCAGAATGCTCACAACTGGAATCTGTACCGCCACAGTTTGGCACGAATGAGATCCGTCCAGGGAAACTCCACTCACTGGCGAGCAACATGCAGTTATCCAACTCACGGCGTGGATTTCACAGACTACGTGCGCGGAGCCCTCAAGGACTTTAATATTGTCGATTATGGCGATGCCAACAAATTGAAAAAGGTGGAGTACATCAACATCCGAGGACACATCGGAATCCATCAAACTGTACCTTTCTGGCAGGAGACCAGCGCTGGTGGTCAGGGTCTACATATCGACAGTTCATTTACTACCTGTGCTTTTAAGCCGAATTCAGGTTCGGTGTCAGAAGAAGACAACTTCGGGTTTTATGGTTATATAAACCCCAACTTTCGCTGCACACAGAGAAGCGATTCTAGCATCCAGTGGTGGTTTGCAGCTCATCTCTAAACTTCGAGCGGGACCGGCCCGAAGAAACTAAGAGCAATGAACAGTAGATGGCAAAGATATGGAATTGCCGGTGCCATATAGTTCAGAAGATCTGGGGTTCGAAGTTCAATAAAGATTTTATAACTCTTGATCATTTAAAGAGCGTGCATTTCTTCACGTAGACTAACGCTTCAAAATCGAGGTTTGAAAAAAACATCAACTATAGGCGAAAAAGAAGGCGGAAAATACTTTGAAATGGACTTTATGTCCGCGAGGGAAAGGAAACAATTGCTTGAAAGTCAGTATACTCAGATGACTTATGAAATCCTATCAGGACAACAAAAGTCCAAACTCTGAAGCGAAAAAACTATTGATATGAATTGATAGAAAGGTAGATCGAGAGAGGGGAGGGTGGGGTCCGGAAGTGACTGGGCACACGTATGTTATGTCTACCGCTCAAATCCAAGAACGCCGGCCCTGAAACCACTTTACACGTGTCCTATCTCAAATAATTTTATCCTTGATAGACCGGCAACAAATAAACAAGGAACCACGAGGAAATTACCGTGAAGAAATGGACCCTGATAGCCTTCAAATTGCGAACGCTGACCAATGACCTGCTGCTCTTTTCTCGTGGAATAGCCAACTCCTCGTCAAATGCCCGGGAGGTGGGAGAGCGCGGGGGGGCGGGGGAGAGGGGGAGAGAGAGGGGGAGAGCGGGCATGAGCACTCTTGGATTTGACTGATGCATTAGTGCACACCTGGTTAGATGTAGACTTCTGTAACGTTGGAGAAGTTCCAGTAACAAAATTATAAAGTACAAGAGCCCTCACCCCTGCATGCTTTTAAAACGTGAAATTTCGCGTGGGAAAGGACGTGAAATAAGCATAGGTACAAGTGCAAGAAAACAAACTTTTCCCTTCCTTGTGCTTATCTCACACTTGTGCTGCGCCGAACGGGGTGAAATTAGTATGAAAGCGCAAGTGTCAAAATTAATGGTAGCTCGTTTGCGTTCGCTTGCGTATTCTTCATTTCCTCTTGCTTTCTTCTCGCGTGACAACGCCGTATGGTTCACTTTGAACTTAGGCTTTTGCCTATCCACAGAAAATATATATTTTTAAGCAACACTTGCAGCAACTGTGATAATCCAAGACATCAAATCTTTATTACAAATAAACATTACTGAGCGTGAAACTCAAAAATCTCCTCCAGATATTGATGACACGTCGCCGAAAGTATCCTGATCAAAAGAGACATGCGCATCACTTCCGACCAAGCTTTCTTCATGAACACTGTTATCAACTGAAGGTAACGTGACTTGAATTTTAGTTGGCTGTTGAGTTTCAATTCCCTCCTTGTCCACTTCAATGGTCTCAGTATGCCCTGCTTCATCGCGGCTTATTCTGCCTTGTTCGCTTGAGGGACCATATCTCTTCTCTTTCTCCCTTATATCAACAGCCCGAGCTTCAGCTCCTTCTCGGTACCTTTGGACAGAGTATGTGTTCTGTAGTTTTGGCTCTGATGTTTGATGATCTTTATCTTCAACGTAAATGACCTTAGCTTCAGCGCCTTGTTGACGTTGCTGTCTCTGTGGCTGTCTTTGTTCTACAATCGGAAAAGACGAGTCTGAACCGAGAGTTCCCTGTAGCAAGTGCGATGCATGAAGAGAACGGTCGCTGTGACTTGGCTGTTCGTCGGAAGTTTTCGTAGTGTGCTCGGGTGTGGCGGCGACCTCATCCCTTTTTGGATCCACGAGCTCTTTAAAGAGTGTGAATTTCCCAGAAAATGGTCGGGGGAGCTTCCTCACTTTGCCTGAAGGTTCCCACGCTACTACCTCACCCGGGGAGAGTTTCCTTGAGACTGAAAATAGAAAAAAAAAGGTGCACTGATTAAATAGGTAAATGAGGATAAGAACATTGATAACAATAATAATAATAACAATGATGATGATGACGATGATGAGCCGAGTATTGAAACAAAAAAAAAACACACAGGCTAAGGTTCAAGCTGCATGTAAGTGGGCAATCAGGACACATGGTTTGATGCTACTCTGGTTTAGAGATTAATGAATGTAACTTGAAAAGTTACAATACACGACCCAGCGCGTGGACACTCCTGTCCAGTGTTTTCCTCAGGGATGATATCATGCTCCAACAAGAGTCTTTTTGTATGCTCACTAATTAGCGACATTTTCCTTTAACAAGGTGTAAATAGGTGTCGTGTAAAAGGCCAACACCACCACGGTTCAAAGGAGCGTGGGAGGAGTTCATGTCCCATGCTTCCAAACAAAGCTGTTGACGGTAACGCCGGTTTATGACCATAACTTTTGAATTATCCCACGCAATTGTATGGTTGGCTTGGCAAGCATGCTCCGACAAAGGGGAGTTTTCGTTTTTCGTGGCTGCACAAAACTGTCTTGATAGTTTCTGTAATTCCCTGGATGTACGGGTTGACGCCGGACAAAACCAGCAGCCGAGCCCAGAAGTCCCCAGAAGTATTGCGGGAAGGAGTAACTGGTGTCAAACAGTTATGAGGAGAAACTTTTCAGGAAGCGATTGACCTTATGCCAGCAACATATTTTCGCTCCTTGGCCTTTGAATCACAGGAGATGACAGACGTCCAGCCCTGGCTAGTGACCAAGGTTCCAGCTAAGGATTTTTTTTAATTTATGGGGCAAATAGGGTGGAGTGGGTCAAAAAACGAGAAATTTGACGGCGAACAAACATTTACCGTGGAACATGGCTTCGCTATTCGACAAACTCATAATAACGGCACTGAATAACAAATTGATCATTTGTGGAAAATTTGCTCAAGAACACTATATTGTGAAAGTGTAGGTAAACATGCGTCTTCGAGTATTTTGGTGTACCCGAGAGGACAAGGAGTAACAAGAAGCGGCTCAAGACGAATATCGCTTCGCAGCCGCCTTATTTCGCAGGAAAGTGACAGCGCGAGGACGAAGACTCGCGTGGGGTAGGAAATGTGCATTATCATGACACTCCGGCGCATCTTAAGCCTGAATGTTCGTCCAACGTTCGCTCGTGTTCTGGGCTTCACAGGATCTCTCGAGGATACCATTTCATACGGTTTTCCTAAGTACAAAAAAGCTTCCTCAGTTGACAAATCAAAGGGCTCTATGAGCAAAGTTGTGAATGTGGTGTTACAGTAGCTAGAGGTTCGTAATTGCTGATAGCTGAGAATTGATATCGGCGCTATACAAGTTTTATTATTATTATTATTATTATTATTATTATTATTATTATTGGCTGAATTATAACTGTTAGCTGAGAAATGACGATTTTTTTGAAACTATAGTTTTCTTGAATAGAAGTTCAACTTTCCAGATCTCAGTTATTTTTATCGATGAGTTACTCTGCAAACAAGCAACGGATCCCTTCCGAAAAACATGCCCTCAATGTGGACCTTGCTCATCAATCCCCGCTTTACAAGCGACGATGTGTGTGTGTGTAGTATATGTTACACAGGGCAAAAGACTTGCACCACACTGAGACAACACGAAAAATATTCCGTTTGAGCAAAACAGATAACCATGTGCGTGTATCAGCTTACCCAGGAAGTTTACACCAAAATTCCTCCACTCTCCAGCAGAAAGCGATAAGTCGTTCATTGCACATGCGCGCATTTGCAACTTTAAAAAAACAAAACAATTTTACTGCTCCTTGGGCCTGCGTTTTTCAGTTGCCGAAATGACTGCATGCCTCAAACCACGCATTATTTACCGGACCGCGTGTCTGATGTGGCGTTTATTCGAGGGCGGCGTTTATTTCAAAATCATATTTCTTAAATCACTGACAACATTCACGGTAGATCATTTGTAAATACTATTTTACAAAGAAACATGCTTAAAGTTCCAATGTCTCGCTTTTTGGCTGAGATAGAATCGTAAATGTCTGGCTTTGAACGTAAAAGCAGTGTTATGCAAGAAACTAAATTTCCAAGGCTGGTTTAGATGACCGAGTTGTACCGTGTACTTGCGTTTTTCCTACAATCCTTGAATAAAGGCCGCATTCTTCTGATTCGGTGCGGCGTTTATTCAAGGGCGGCGTTTATTCGAGGGCGGCGTTTATTGGTACTTTTGCTTCCATCTCCAGCGTTCACTCGAGGGCGTCGTTTATTTGATTGAGGGCGACGTTCAGTCGAATAAATACGGTATATCGATGCGATGCGCCAGACTTCTTTGGGTTTAGACAGTAAAAACAGCGCTATCATCTTGATCGTCAACCTTGACTTGCAACCACGTGATCAAAAATCTCTAGACACACAGATAACACTAACTTTGCTGCGTCATGGTCGCCATGTTGGTGGCACAAACAAAAGGGGCTAATGAGAGAGCCATCGTTTTCGGGTACCAACATGGCGGCGATGACGTAATCTGCACGCCAAGGATAGATGGGCTTGGAAACCACTGTCAATCTCTGAATACGCGTCAAATCATTTTCCAATAAGTTGAGTTGTAGTTGATGAAGCTTGACCAGTAAAAGCGTCATGGTTTCTTTGGGCGTCCTCGCATATTTCCTGCAAGTAGTTCGTTTTCTAACGCAGCTCACGGTGCTTACATTTAGAGCGCACGAGTAAACTACGGCAAATGGGATTTTTTTTTTCTTCACATAAAACATGGCACGCCAATTTTTCAACCAATGCATTTATCACAATCAGGCAAACCATTCAAATTCAGGCAAAATTAAAGTTCTCATGTTCACGAGCAAATGAAAAGGGTCAGACAAAAGTTGCCACAGAAAATTTGATCGTGTGGACCTTGGTCGCGCTTTCCTGAGAAATTATTTACAAGAAGGTGCGTCTATATTCCGGTCAACGCTATCACCATCATGATTTCCAATGATAAAAGAATCTATTAATTTTACGCACGGATAACAAAAGTAACGAGTTAGTAAACTGACAAATACTGAGAAGTTTGTAGCCTGCTAATCTTGT
>BLFK01000450.1:8676-13676 GCA_014634185.1 Astreopora myriophthalma | reverse complement strand
TCTGAATAGACCATTTTACAGTTGTGGCCGTGTTATTTGTTTCAAAAATGGAATTGACGCTACCGGTGACCTTTAATACAAACTTCTTTACTTTTCTTATGCAAATGCACAAAGACTAGTTTGCATTACAACTACAGTGCGATCTGTACCAAAACAAGGTCACCGGCAGCCTCGCTGCCATTCAAAGGCCAGGTCACCAAGCAAACAACTAAGAAAATGGCCTATTTCACGTGTCTGCATTCTGGTTAGGATGAATTGGCATGCTCTTAGGCAATAATATTGGAGAAATTGTTGTAAATCACTAGTGTAAAAACACCCTCCTCTATAAAAGAAAATTGCATTACGGCCAGTGACAAAAAAAAAATAATCTCGCACCATCCGTTTGTAAAATACTGTCCGGCAAAAAAATAAATAAATAAAAAATCTGTCTTCGCGTCAGTAATAGCTTCGATTCAACAAAACCGACTTCTTCTTGAAATGAATTGCTTGGCGCAAAAGCGAAAATTTCTAGTTTGTGAGGCCAAATGCACACTAATGCGCTTTCCTTTGAAAACTGACTTCTTCTTGAAATGAATTGCTTGGCACCAAAGCGAAAACTTCTCGTTTGTGAGGCCAAATCTCCACTAATACGTTTTCCTTTGAAAACCCATACCTTTTGACGCGTTTTCACCTATCATCCACACTAAGGCCTGATCCACACTAATACGTTTTCAAAAGTATCCGTTTTCATGCTGGCGAAAACCAAGCAGAATATTTGCATTCACACTAGCGTTTTAGTATCGTTTTCACCTATCTCTGGAAACTGGATTGCGCATGTGTTAAAAAGTTGACTTCAACAGTCTTCCACGCTTTTTACGTCACCGTTTTCAAAAGTCTCCGTTTTCACTCGACCACACTGATGCGTTTTAAAAGTTTCCCTCGCTTTCTACGTCATCGTTTTCAAAAGTCTCCGTTTTCACCTGACCACACTAGAAACGGAGTGTTTTCAAAAGTCTCCACTTTATAAACCATTTTCGAAAGCCTCCGTTTTCATTGGTGTTTTTGAGCGTTGTACTGGGGTTGAAACCCCAAAACACATCAAAAATTATGTGTTTTCAAGTGAAAACGTATTAGTGTGGATGAGGCCTAAGACTGTGCTTACACGGACACGGTTTCATTTCTAACCGCACCGTTCTTGATTCGGCTTCGCCTTCCGTTTACAAGATTCCGATGGAGACCGCTACCAAAACTGCGTCATTTTGAAAACGCTGACAAAAGTGCAGCGTTTTGAGAACGATACGGTTTCATCTGTCATGTCGACATGAAACCGGTTTTGTGGAAACGCTGCCTAAGACGGTCGAAGACTTTGATAAAAATGGAGGCTTTAGAAAACGGTTTCCAAAGTGGAGACTTTGAAAACGCATCGCTTTGAATACGCTCCGTTTCTAGACTTTTGAAAGCGCGGGAAAATTTGAAAATGCATTAGGCCCAATCCACACTAATGCGTTTTCGAAAGTAGCGTTTTCTCCCACAGAAAAAAAAAACCCGCGATATGTGTTCATGAGAGGGCGGGCTGGCCCGGTTGCCGAGCTCTCGGCTACCGAGTTAAAAAATTTCCCCCATGAATGATTTTGTTTTTAATTTTTCTATTTTACTTTTTTCATCCACTCATGCCTTATGTGTATTTTCAGTTCTTTGGTCTCGCTTTAGCGGTTTTTCGTCTCGGTAACCGAGCCCAAATCAAATTTCCCATAATGACAATGATATGAACAAAAGGCAAAATTAATTCACCCCGGTCGGGCTCATATAAAGACACCCTTAGTCTGGATACAGTTCTTGAATTTCAAAACACGCACAAGATCACAAGACAACGAAACCTTAGATCGCGGGGACCTGTTTTTAAGGGGGCCACCCCTAGTTAACTTCTTTACAATGGACACACATCACCCTCGAGGGAAGGGATGGAAGAAGACTCAACCTTGTTCTTAATCAGTCGCTTATTCAGATCACTAACGAATGGCAGACCGACAACCAAAAGCCGTACAGGTAAATCTCATGTCAAGAGAACAAATTTCTCAAGTACACCAAAATGCCAAAGATCAAAATTAATCAAACTTGCCTTTTCTTGTTAAGACTGGTTTATACGTACGACGCAAGCATAAACACAAACAGCATACGCAAGTGCAGTAGCGTTTTGATCATTAGTACCTTTTGTTAGGACAAAAGACACCAATTAACAACAAGTTAATGCCTCTGCGTATGTAGCTTGTCCTTATGGTTTCGTCGTACGTGTAAACCAACCTTTAACTCGAGCAGTGTATGTGACTACTGCAGCGGTGGACCCCTACCCTGTTAGCTGTGCGTTGAGCACAATTCCAAACAAATTGGACTTCCGGTTGAATGGCCCATGCGCAGAATTCACCTCTTTTCCTCGTGTTTTACTAAAGATAGTTAAACATTGTTTGTGTTCTTTGAAATTTGGTAACCAAACCGATCTTTCGAAAATTCCTTCATTCCCTTGCTTGCGCAACTAGGAGAAAAGACTTCTCGGTTGTTCAAAAGGTAACGCTATCCACCGGATGAGGAGCTCATATGTAGGAACGTCCATCTTTACCACTGGGTTCGTGCGCCAACACACGAGTAGACGGATCTATTTTTGCAACACACCTATGGCTATAGAAAAATTTGGTTCCCATGGCAACTCATCTTTTTCCAGTTCCCTCCAACCTGATTTCACATCTTAGGTGATTTTAAGCTCGAAAAACATTTAACAAGGCCACAAACTCTACGTAACATATTTATATGCTTGCTGGATCATGCAGATAGGGCACCATGGGCAAACATGGAACCCAGTATGTTGCCATGGTAACAAAACTGGTATGCTTATTATCTAGCAGAACTTTATTACAAAGAAACAAGCATTTCTGATACAAATTGGCTGAGACATCTTTTTTCATCACATTTGATCAAAATTTGGTTGAGTCTGTGACATCATCACTTGGCTGATTTGCACATTTTAAAAACTTAAATATCTCTGGAGCAAAAAGAGATACTTGAAAATAGTAAACAGCATTCTTCTTAAAAATAGAAGAGTAACCAGGTTTTGAAGACATATTCCTGTAAAAAGCATTCCCTGGTCCATTTTTTTTTAAATAAGAACGTAAGCTTTCGGCTTCCAGACTAAAGCCTTTAAAAACTAAAATGCAAATGCGCAAGATGGAAATATATGCAAGATGCAAGTGTGAAAAAACATTATAAAAACGATAAAAGGGAAAAAATGTGCTAATCTAAAAGAATAGAGAATTGTTTTGACAAAGGCTTGGAGTTATTGTCGGCTTCATTAGTGTTAGCGGTGTGCCAAGATTCCAAAGTTTTTCAGATTCGGAAGTTTCCCTTGTCAATTACTCTGGCATTGTTGAAATCAATAGAGTGATTGTTACGCCAAGCGTGAGCTGCAATATTAGAGCTAGTTTTACATAGTTTTACATTACCAATGTGTTCCTTTTTCCTCGTTGAAAAACACCTCACAGTCTCACCAATGTAGCTCCAGGAACAATCGGCGCAAGGGATTTTATACAGCTGGAGCTACATTGCTACATTAGAGAGCTACACTGAGCTACATCAGAGCTACATTGCTTAACTTGCTCACTCCATAGCCTGCGAAGCAAGCTTTTCGTACGAGTGAAGATTTCTGTATTCGTGCCGCGGGAAATTGGGGCGAAAAACAGGTGGACAGGTGTTAACCCGTCCACCAATTTTCTCGCCCCAATTTCCCCGCGGCCAGAATATGGAAATCTTCGCTCGTAGGGAACGCTTGCTACGGAGGCTACTCACTCCAATTCAATCATCACTCTAACTTCCAAATCATTTCATATTCGCGTTTCAATGATAACATTTCTTATATTCTTTATCATACCGGCTATAGTAAAATAGTTTTAGGCTATCTAGGTTCTTAAATTGGTTGCTATTTCCACAAAAGATATCTACTCTATGACAAGTGCCTGTGAGGGACACGTAATTTTTCTCGATACTTACAGTAATAACCATAAAGCAAAACTACAGCTTATTTTGTTCTTTACATGTATGTTCTCAATGTTCTCGACATGAAAATCATGATGTAAAACTGTAACATCTAAAATGTATAGGCCTGCGAAGCCTTTTGAACAAGATCTGTGGAGTTTCAAGTGCAATTTGTTCCAGTCGCCTGAAATTTCATGGTCATTTTCTAAAATAAGAACCTATTTAATTTTTAGCCTAACCTAGTTTATATGTAAAGGGGGTCTAAAATGAACTTTTTAGTCTAACAGGTCCTTAAATACTGGGTTCTTATATGCGGGTGTTTACTGTATCCTTAAAGTATTCGGTAACGTAAAGTGGCCAATTGCACCTAATTGTTCAGCAAGAACAACGAAACCTTGTGGAAGTTTACCAAGCCATGTTGTATTTGGGTTGTGTTATGCATATGTTTTCACATTTCCATATTAAATGCTCTTCATTGTATGTAATGAGCAGACGTGTCTGGTTGACAATTGCTCTGTGGGGTGAGACAAGACGTCAGTATAACCTTACACCATTTTCATGAGCCTGCAATAAATCTGTTAGCATTCTGGGCAAAAAGTCTCAACTTCTAATCAACTAGACATCTCAACAACTGGACATTTCGACAACTCGACCATTCAACACTTGGGGAACTCGACAACTTGACAATTCAAAATCTCAACAACTCGACAACCCGACTCGACATCTCGACATTTCGTCATCATGACAAGTCGACAACTTGCATAATATTTACTCACGAAAAGAACACGCAAGTGAGCGCCATCTGAGCTCGATATATTTTTATTACATAACACGTAACTTTCACAGACGCGTAAATTTATTTGACATGGCAATCTATTCAAAGGTGACGGACAACCGCTATCGGTCAATACTCGATTATACTCACCCACCCAGGCCACATTTGGAAGATTGACCTCCTCATCGGAGACTATAAACTCCCCTATTCTTTTTGAACAACGCCC